>JBBPCW010248544.1:0-14529 GCA_037974425.1 Phenacogrammus interruptus
CTTCCATTCCCTACCTACAGGGGACAGTCTCCCTGGAGCAACTTGGGGTTGAGGGTCTTGCTCAGGGACCCAGTGGTATGAGATTGTAAAGTGCCATGTCTAATTGACTTCCACTTGGGTGGGTGATATGGCAAAAATATCATATCACAATTTTTTTTATGGTTCAATCACCATTTCGAATTCATCACAGTATTTATATTAATTTGTAACTATAGATTTTTTTTTACTATTTTGCAAGTTACTGAACAGTACAACCAAACTATTGTGGAAGAGCATAGAACTGCATAGATGGAATGTAGTTTACTTAAAGTTTTCCAAGTAGGTTTTATTCGTCAGAGCTCAAAAAAGAAACCAAGAGCAACGATAACCGCTAGACGAGACAACATCCAGTAAAATTAACAACAGCTACAGTGGGGATAAATATAATATTTGACTGGTTCTGTATTTTAGCATCAAAGATGTGCACATTTGCATGCTTTGCTGTAGTTGAGTTTAGACTAGTTTATCGTCCAGGGAGTGAACCTTGATGAGGGAGATGGATGGGATTGCTGGCCGGCTAGCGTTAGCTTTTTAGCCTAGCATGGAACCCCGCTCACTTGCTGCGCTTCTGCTACCTCGTGCCACTGTGGTCTGAGGGCTTGGGCCGCGTAGCAAGCTGAGATCAAGCCGGCGTTTCAGCAGCAGCTCATCTTTGAAGTAAGCTACACGCTTTTAACGTATATGGAGCAGGTCTGGTGTTCATAAACATGCATACCAGCTGTTCGGATGCTCGTGTTTGGTGCAAAAGTGTGTTTTTTCGCCAAAGTGTTTGAGTGCCCCCTTCGACCTACCGTGCCACCATCTTGGATCCTCTTAGACAATAGTACGATCTCTCTGCTATGGGTCGTTAGCACATAGATCGTCTTTACAATCTCATATTGTCATTTCGCCCAGCCCTACATCCACTGATGAAGTCCTTGGTTGCTTTGGCATGTGTTTCCAAGTTGGTACTAAAAAATGTAAATGTTACGGTAGTAGGTTTTCTGAAGTACCGGTGGTACTGAGCCCCCGGTCAGTCCGGTTCCTGCTGCGCTGTGTGTGTATTGTGCAGCTGTGTCTTCTTGGAAAAAGCGCAGAGACACGGCGACTGGCGGCGCTGCTGATGAGGTGGCTCTGAATCCGCTCGGTGTAAAGAAAGGAGGAAAGAGTGGAAGTGTTCCGTTTCTGCGGCTGATGAGCAGCATCACTGATCACCAGAAACCCATTCGCACGCCGGCGACACCGAAGCTTTACGTCAAAAGGAGGAAATACATCGAACCTTTAAAACCCCTCAAAGACCGTCACCCAGATTTAATGAAAGAGTTCAAGCAGAAAAGTTTGAATTTTATTTTATATTTAGAGTACAGTAATCTGAGTGTCGGACTGTAATAAACATTGCCGTTTGCTTAGTTAATCGTTAGCATAAGTGCGGCTAATGCTAACGCGAGTATCAGAATAAAGTTTCTTTATTAACTATTTAATGCTCCTATACTGGGACATAAAAGCGTACTATTTTTACACACCAGAGGCTTTTAAATGACCTGTGTAGCCAAAATATGTGTGTTAGAGAACAAATGTCTGGTTAGTGTTTGTATATTTAAACCCGGCCCCTCAGAAAAGCGGTTCTAGGTTATGAAATATGGTTTGATTAAATAAAAGTCCAGTCAAATACAGTCCTGTATAGTTTGGTAAGGCTTTACAATAAGATGCCATTCATTTACACGACTTCATGTGTTCTCCAAGGTTATAAATAAGAAGAGTGAGTTATTCAGTCATGTTTGTTTAATTATTGTTTGTTATTAATAAAAATAGCTTGTTGTTTAATTCGTGTTTTTGTGTTTTGCTTTGGTACAGAGAAACGTGGATTTTCACTGGTATTGGTACCGAATACTGAAATTTTGGTACCGTGACAACACTAGTTTGCACAGGCAAAAGAGAGCTAAAACTTGGACATTCCGTTTGAATAATCTGTGTAATATGACCCACCTGGGCAACAAGTCACACCTGTCAGTCACAGGTTGGGTTCGAACTAATGGTGCTATTTTCTAAGGTGTTTAACTTAAAAAAAAAAGTACTGATCTTGTCTCATATTCATCTTTTGATGTCAAACCCAAATGTTTTCAGTATAGAGGAAAAATCGAGGAGTGGGACTTGCTGTTTCAATACTCTTGGAAGGGATTGTCTGTAGAGGGAGACGTTAGTGAGTGAGAGTCAGTGGAAAGAGAAAGGGGGAAGAGAGAAAGAGAGCAGTGTGTGAAATGTTGTATGAAAATCAGTGAGGTTTTGAGAACAGAGCTCCGTAAGAGCAGCAATACACAGCAGATAGTGTCTTTGACCACAGTGTCGAACTCGTGGCTCTGGACCCCAGTCAGAGAGTGTTGAGAGAACGGGACAGCTCAGCTGTTTCCTTCTGTGAGAACATGAGCGTGATGGTCGTGACTCTGGCTGTGGTGACTTTTAAGCTAGTGAGACATGAGGGGGGAGGACACGAACACCAATCACCACAAAGAGAAACTAAACAGGTGGTACATAGCGGGTGCCATGTCATCGGTGCTCAGCCATAAGCCAAAACAGAGGTGGCGGCATTGATGTGACAATTCTAAAGTACAGTGTTCCATCAGTTTTACACGGATCAGCAGTCGCAGAATCCCCCGCAAATTCACAGAAAAGGCTCAAGAGCTCGGGTGAGTACTGGGGCATTCCGATTGGGGACACATTACTCTCTGTGTTGCAAACGTCTGTTCAAAGCTGTAGAAATTGAGAATGAAAGACGTTTTGCTTGAAGAACAGTGTGTTATTGCGTTCTCTCTCACACTCGCCACTGTGTTTATGTTCTAAAGCTGTTGGTGTTCAGTGTAAACTGTACAATACGGATCTCCACAATGATTTCAAGGTTAATGAGTTTAAAATGAAATGAAAGTGTTTTGAGAGCACATTTGGGGGCATATTTAGGGCTTACACTATAAAGAGTCATTTAGACGCATTATTTTTTGTTTGGTTTTTTTTTGTTTTTTTTTTTACAAAACACAGTTTTTCACTATACGCGGGTGCTCTTGGAATGTAATGCGGGGGATTACTGCATTTTTAATTGAGTTTATAACATTTCTCTCTCTGTGTTTGTTTTACAGCTTTAATATTTCAGCATGTGGTGTTCTCTTTTCATTTTGGCATAAATACATTTTTCATGTGTAAAACTTACTCTGTAATTTCTTCATAGGGTATGTATGTATATCTGGCCAAAAGTTTCCCTGATCTGTGCAGCAGAGGCTTGGTGGTTGGCTATGACACAAGGGCAAGGGAGTGCAGTGGCTGCACCAGTGAACGGTAGAGTTATATTCGGTGTAGAGATGGCACAATACCACTTTTTGTGTGTACTGATACCTATGTTGAAACCTTGAGTCCTGGCTAATACTAATCCACAGTTTTCTCTTTTAAAAAAATAAACTCAGCACTTTTGTATTGAAGCACTTTACTTAAATGAACGTTACTTAAATTAAATTAATTGTCCTTTGCAGGAGTTCCAGTTTGGGACAGGTCTTGATTGATTTCCTCTGCAAAAATGTAGCGCTTATTATTATTATTATTATTATTATTATTATTATTATTATTATTATTATTATTATTATTATAAAAAGCTAGCCAATATGCATTTACTGTGTATTAACTCATTTTAACTGTTATTATTTGGTAATTGAGCCACAATTACTATGGTGCAATATACACACAATTTAAGGCAAACCATTGACTATAATTAAACCTGAAAGTCTTTCTTACTCACAGAAGAGCTACTATTGAAGTTCTGATAATAATGCAGTGATTATTGCTGTGGTTATATAACACTTTTATTTGCAGGCTTGCAAGGTTGACTGCCGCTGTTATGCTTTGTAAAGATGTTCCTGTTTATCTGTTTTCTACATATGTGCCTACACCCTTTGTGGTAAGACAATGATAAACTGTTTTGATTATACTTTTTTGATTGCTATTTACAGTGATGGCTTACATTTTGCTTGGATTATTACATAGAGAGTAACACACTGCTGTTACTGTTACTGCTACTGTTGTTTTGTGTGATTCTGCACTTGTAGCCATATGCTGTAAAAAAACTTCGAGCTGCTGCAGGTGTAATGATCACTGCTTCTCACAACAGAAAAGAGGATAATGGTTACAAGGTAAGGAATAGTCGCTATTTTCTGCATATTTCAGTTGTTGTGTTTGATATGGTATGTTTGCAAAATTTCTGCACCATGGTGGTAATTCAGAAATTTTAATGTCTAGCCACGTAATTTTTCAAATGTCTAGTAAATCTACATGTTTTGTGATTTTTTTTTGTGGGTGGCTGCCTGCATATGTTTTCTTTTTTTATAAGCCCCACTCCAGTCAGTCAGTGTTTTGTTTGGGTGCGATAGTGCGCATGCATACAGTATAGACGTGTTTAAGTTCTCCTCTCCGAAGTTCAGTCAAAACTACTACTATACCACGTTTTATTCATAAGTAGTCAACAGTAGGTGTTTATCTTGCGCAATCTTGGTGAGGGGACAGTTTGAAGATGCCGAAGCCTAGCGTCCTTGGTAGAGGCAGAACTGACGACTTCCAAACCACTGGAGCTAATTCTAACACAAATGCTGGCTCAATAGAAGAGACCCCCGCCGCGTCAGTGGAGCCTTCAGGGAAAACTTCTGCCATGTGCAGAGAAGTTTGCTAGGAGATGATCTCAATGTCAATTAAATGCTTCAACACATTTGAGCTAGCTGCTAACACAAATCAAAGGGCTGGAAAGCAAATACTCCAGACTAAAGTACTTGACTTAGAGGCTTGCTCCTGAAGACACAACATTAAAATCATGGGGATATGAGAGGGTGAAGAGGAGGGCAGGCCCACTGAGTTAGTTTCCAAACTGATACCCCACCTGCTCGGGGAAGAACACTTCCAGCAACCAGTTAAAGTCGGCCGTGCACACCGCTCTCTCCAGCCAAAGGCAGCTGCCGGTGCCGGAGACAAAGTTTTCATTTTTCCCAATTACACCAGAGAGGTAATGACCCGGTGCCATGCTTTTCGAGAGGTAATGCAAGCCTTCAGAGTGGAGTCTAGCCGGGTATCGAGGTTGTGCTTAATTCCTGATTCATCGCAGTGGAGATGCGCCCATATTTTTCACCTAATCGAAGGAGGTAGCGCAACATCTGGAAACAGATAGTGTGTGTTTATCCCCAACACTGATAAATTTGTTTAGCGGTATCATACAGCATTGTTATAAATATTTTGGAGAGGAGACGGACTGTAATTGTAGAGTAGGTTTTGCCTATTTGACCAGCAGCTTCTTTAATGATAGAAATGGTAAATTTAGTGTCCGGTTTTGGGAGACACGAAGGAGGTAGGGTGGGGGGGAAGTGTTCTTTGTTTTTGTTTTTGATTAAGACCAACATTTATCTTGCATTGTGTTCCAAATAGTTCGCCCGTTTGCTCTTACTGTTTACTATATCTGTGCACAAATAAAAAATGTCATTTATCATAGGGCTGGGCAATTTGGCCTAAAATCAAAATCTCGGTTAATTGAACATTTTAACTCGATTATGATTAATGAACGAATATTTAATTAATTTTTTTGCCCTCATAGTTCACTGACAAGTTGCTCAGTTTTCTCAGTGTTTAAGCTCTCTGTGCTCGACGTGTCGGCGGAGTAACGTAACATAACGGAGCGGGGTCACGTGACTCCACACGCGGTAGTGTTTTTAAAGGGACAGTAATCGAAATAATCGACCTGGAGACATTTGATCGATTATAGCTTCTGAATGTCAATTTCAATTACTTTTCGATTAATCGCCCGGCTCTGATTTATCATCTTTGTATTCAGAAGTCTCACTCTAAATCACACAACAGGGGTGGTAAGTCTCGTGGAATGTCAAGGGGCTTGAGCATGTTGTTAAGAGAAAGGAAGTCTTTAAACATCTCAGGTCTTTATCTACAGATATAATCTTCTTTCAGGAGACTCATATTAAAGCAAGTGAGGAACGTAGACTAAGGTGTAGTTGGATTCGAGTCACTATTTACTTCTCACACCCACGGAGTTGCCATTCTCTTTAGGAAAATATCCCTATTCAAGTCACTTCACTAGTCTCAGATCCATATGGTATCTGGCACCATCAAGTCATTTTCAGGCGGGTTCGGCTGCAAATTTTGTATGTTTTTTTGTGATATTCTTGCCCCACTTCTCTTGAGAATGATATCCAAATACAAAAAAGAGAACAGCTTGCCTAAAACACTATATGAAGCTAATATCTCCCTTATTTTAAAGAAAGCTAGGGTTATACAGATCCAACCAGCTACAGGCCCATCGCACTTCAAACTTTGACAGGAAATTGGCTAACCGGTTAAACAGGTATTTGTCCTCCATTATCCACCATGATCAGACAGGATTTATCCCAGGGAGATTTTCTTTCTCAAATGTCCGACGTTATGTACACCAGACTGAAAAGGTCAACAAAGCAGCAGTTATATCTCTCAATGCACAAAAGACCTTTGATCAGACTGAGTGGCCTTACATGTTTGAGACACTGAACAGATTTGGGTTCGGTGAAAGTTTCTTATCTTGGATAAAATGGATATATGCCAGCCCAGTGTGCTCTGTGTCAACAAATGGCGATAAATCACCTATGTTCGCTCTACACCGATCAGTTCAGCAAGGCTGCCCTCTTTCGCTGGTCCTCTTCACTGTCGCATTGGAACCCCTCGCAATACGGTTAAAAAGTCATCCCAGTATTAGTGGTCTTAAGTTGGGAAATACAGAAACACTCATTAGTCTGTATGCCGATGATGTGTTGCTGTTTCTCCAGAACACAGAAATATTAGTCCTCCCCCCCCAGACTTAATCACTTCCTTTGGCAAGCTGTCAGGATATACAATAAACTGGACTAAACGTGACTTCATGCCTCTCTCAGAAACCTATACATCAGGGATCTTAGAAAATATCCCATTTAAAAGAGTCAGGAACCACCTTTTTTATCCTGGTTTAACAATACCTAAAGATCCATAACTAATATTTAAGCCAAGACAGGACATAGAGAAGTGGAATATTGTACAGTTGTCCATGTTTGGTTTCTTAAATTCAGGCAAAATGGTCTCCCTGGGTTTCTTTACCTTTGTCAGAACCTTCCCATATTTCTCACTTTATTCTCAGCTTTATTCAAAGAGCTGGAATCCATAATCGTATCTTATGTTTGGAATTATAAAAATCACAGGATCTCGAAAACTCATTTGCAAAAGTCTAGATCTTTAGACATTATTACTGGGCTGCCAACATCATAGCTTTAATGTTCTGGCAACAAGTGAACCCAGATCACCTGGTCTCAGGGACCCCACAGTGGCTACACATAGAGTCTGGTTCTGTGCTTAATTCTTCCCTAACAGCCCCATTGTTCTCCAAGGTGGAGAACCCCAGAACCTTAAAAACCACTGGGTTTTGTCACAAAAAATCTTAAATCATGCCAGAAGTGTGTTAAAATTACCTGAGACTTAAATACAAGCACCGATTTTCAATAACCGTTATTTCCTGCCCTTTTCAAGATTCAAGATTTTTATTTGCCATTTGTGCATAAGACCAGCAGTCCATGCACATTGGAATTCTTGTGCAAAGCTCTTTGAATCAGGTTACATTTTTTGATAGGTAGAAAAGAGGAAAACAAAGCAGAGAATTGAGCAGCTAGTAGTATACAATATATAAAATAAATATATATAAAGATATAAGGATCACTGTACAGGAGGATTATCTATAAAGAATTAAAAAAAAATACTCGCACATTTTAATTTTGCACGCTTTCAGTATTGCACACTTTGTATATTGCACAGTTTGAGTACTTCCCCTGATATTGTACCTGAAGTTTCACAAATCTAACTGCTTCAGTTTGCATATTCAGTTAGCCCTTGCCCAAGGCTTATCATACCTGGAGGCCGAAGGGACTGATCTCCATATGAGACCTCTATATAGAATGGAAATTTGCCATATTCGCTTTATTGAAGCAGAAATTTGGACTACCTCTGTTCCATTTTTTCCATTGCCTCCAAATCCGACACTATGCTAAATCTAAAATCCATAACTTTGAAATCCTTCCAACGTAACGTGTTTTTTGATATACTTAAGAGTCCTCGGGAATCCAGACATCTTGTCACTAGATTTGTACGTTTGTTTGATGACTGTGCTGTAGCCTCCACTCTGAAAATTGCAGAGGCTTGCGGGGAGGAGTTTGGCATGGATCTGGCGCAAGCCGTTGTTTGTCCACAGTAAGGGATTGTTCTGTTAACTCTAGGCATCAGTTGATTCAGTTCAAGGTAATCCACCATTTGCATTACTCCAAAGCCAAGCTACATAACGTCTCTACACTGTGTGATAGATGTCTGGCAGCCGTGGGTACGCTCTCACACTGCTTTGGTTCTGCTTGTCATTGTTGGAACTCTGGACTAAGATATTTGAGTGGTATTTAAAAGCATATAATACATGTTTTCCCTTGGAAGACAATCTTGCCATTTTTGGCAGCTCACTGCTCTCTTGTCCTTCCCCTCAACCGCACAACAACCATGGATGCTGGGGTCCATGTTTGCCAAGAGCTTTATTTTGAGGGAATGCAAATTCGTCTCTACTCCTTTCACAAATGTATGGCAGACATTATTTCAGTCATCCAAATGGAAAAAACGAGATCCCTGAGAACCAATTAAATGAAAAAAAAATTCAGAACCTGTTTCTCTCCCTTCTGGACAAGACAAGCGGGAAGGTGAGTGGCACCCCCCAGCTAGACTTTTTTATTGTTGTTTTGGATTCACAACAATTTATGACATGTTCAACTGGCACCCTCTTATATACTGCTTTGATGTGATTGCAATATGTCTGAGCCTGTCCTTTTCCCATTTTTTCTTTGTTTTGTTTGTTGCTTATCTTGTAATCATGAAAATCGAAAAATAAAATTATATAAAAAAAAGTCAATGTTTTGTTTGAGGTTCAAAAATCTGTTATGTTTGTGAACCTTTTCAACACCTATAGACATGAGGCCCTATAAACTCCATTATTACTCATACATATATTATTTAAAAGTAATAAACTTGCACTATTGTGTCTGCAGTGCCAAAGCATTTGAAACCTTTTTTGCTTTGCAATGAAGATTTCATCCTTTAGAATGCTTCTAGAAGATTGTAGAAGATTTCACCTAAAACTTGATACTGTTTGTCAGCGTTTATTAATGAACACAAAATAATTGTGCCTGTCTTAGCCAGCAGGCTACTTTACTGAATTTCCCCGAAGCCTAACGTTTTCAGCCTAGGCATAAGGAGCAAATTACACACAGGCCAAAAAAAGAATAAAATGTTCAGAATTAGTTCATTTTAATGAGTGAATTATGCAGAAATCAATATCTTTTTAAGAAGATGCCTGTGTAGATTTGTTCTGTTCAGATTTAATATTTTCTGCATAGGTGTACTGGCAGAATGGAGCTCAGATTTCTTCTCCACATGATAAGGAGATCCTGCACTGCATAGAAGAGAACTCTGAGCCCTGGGCTGAATCCTGGAATGAAGCTCTGGTTGAGAACAGCCCACTGAAGAGTGATCCCCTGGAAGAAGTCTGTCGCTGTTATATGGATGAGCTGAGTACTGTCTGCTTCCACAGGTACACTTTTATAATACTACTGGAATATTGTTCTTAAGCAATATGTGTAGATCTCTAACTCTTGTCATTGCAGAGAGCTCAACACAAGATGTCCCTTGAAGTTTGTGCATTCATCTTTCCACGGAGTTGGTCATTCCTATGTCCAGAGGGCTTTTCAGGCATTTGGGTTTGTCTCTCCTATCCCTGTACCAGAACAGATGAATCCAGATCCAAATTTTTCCACTGTCAGCTGTCCAAACCCAGAAGAAGGAAAATCAGTTCTGGTGAGGACAGTAAAGCAAGGCCTTTTCAATTAGGGGAAGCTATATAAATAGGCTCCATCACAAGCTTTAGTATTTAAGACATATGTTAAATCAGGTTTTCCTTTTTATTTTTCCAGGAGCTGTCTCTTCGCCTTGCTGAGAAAGAAGGAGCCAGGATTGTGCTGGCCACAGACCCTGATGCTGATCGCCTAGCTGTTGCAGAGCAATGTGATGAGTAGGTTATATGCAGGTTAATAGATTCAAGTAGTAACATTGCATACAGTTGTATAATTGTAATTTACTTACATCTTTTGGTGAGTGCTCTAAAATAATTTCCTGCCTACTGCAGCGTAACTTAGAATACTCATCACTTTACAGACGGTTATACATTTTTGTACATTGCTTTATGGCACCAGTCTGGTTCAACCACTCAGTTTTGAAGAAGGGTCTTGAAAAGTGAGGCTTTATTCAAATATTCACAAATACAGATCTACCTTTTGTTCTTCTTTCATGCTGATTAAAGTAGAATCCCTGGCAAAAATCTTTAGAATCACCACATCAAAACACTTTTCACTCAGCTTTTTTATTTTGAATCCGATAAATGACCGATATGACAAAAACACATTTTGTTTAATAGCTAAAACATTCCTTTGTGAAATTGAAAAAAAAAAAATCTAAATAAATTTGGTGACCCTGAACTGCAGTTCCTGTGAAGGAGCACCCAAAGCAAGCTACAAAGAACCCTTCAGAACTATACTCCCAGGGATTCCCGAGAGGGGGGGAGGATAAGAATCCCAAATGGACGGATATACTGGCAACGACTCAAGCAAATGGACAGTCGACAAAAATAACCCGACAGGTCTCAAGATTCATCGGACCAAGATGGCCTGCTTAAAGGATGGGCGAGTAAGGCAACGCACAGGTGCAGTGCCCAGAACAACAGTAAATGATATGCTGGTTGCAGACTCTGCTCAGACGGAGGAGGAGCCAGGCCCGGACTCACCCCTCAGAACCCAGAACCTCCTAGCTGCATGAGTCCAACCTCAGAGTGGAAAATTGGAACAACGTCGGGTGAGGTGGCCTGCTGCTAACAAGAAGGAGTGGCTCCAGCTGGATGAGGATGTAGACAAGATCTTGGAGACATCATCCAAGGGTGGCGCTGACCATTAACTCCAAACGATGTGCACCCTCATCATGAGCATTTTGAGCGGTTTGGTGTCACAGAAAGGCCCAGGACTAGCAAACCGACGAGACCAAACCGGTGGGAGCATAGGAGGGGAGGATTGCCTTGTACGAGCTCAAAGAGGTCTCAAGGAGAAAGCTCATCAGACTTGAACGAGCTGAGTGGCACAGAAGGAAAGAAAAGGAGAGGGCTAGGAAGCGTAAGGCATTTATTTCCAACCCATTCAGCTTCACCAAGCGACTACTAGCTCGGAAGAAAATTGGTGTACTAACGTGTTCTGCAGAGGAAATTAACCAGCATTTCAGTACCACCTTCAGCGACCCACTAAGGGAACAAGATCTCTGCCTGTGTGAGGCACTGGTAAAGCCTCTAGAGCCCGTGGTCCAATTCAACACCTCTGTGCCTACCCTGAAAGAGGTAAAAGTGATGGCAGCAAGATTTGGGTTCCGCCCCTGGCCCCAGCAGAGTTCCATACAGGGTCTATAAGCAGTGCCCAAGACTTCTCATGCAACTCTGGAAGATCATAAATGTCATCTGGCGGAGAGGGAGGGGGGCTACCGAGTGGAGGTCGGCAGAGGAAGTGTGGATTCCAAAAGAAGAGGGTGCACATAATATCGAGCAGTTTCATATCATTTCACTGCTCAGTGTTGAAGGGAAGATCTTTTTCAAGATGATGTCCCAGCAGCTAATTGAATTCCTCTTGAGGAATGGCTACATAGATATCTCAGTACAAAAAGGGGAGTCCCAGGAGTACCTGGATGTCTAGAGTACACTGGAGTGGTGACTCAATTGATCCGTGAGGCAAGAGAGAGCAGAGGAGATCTGGCAGTACTCTGGCTGGACCTAACCAATGCCTACGGATCGATTCCCCATAAACTGGTAGAAACAGCACTGGCAAGGCATTGTGTGCCATAGTCCATCCAAAACCTCATTCTAGATTACTACAACAACTTTCGATTCAGGGTGACATCAGGATCATCAACATCTGCTTGGCAAAGCCAGGAGAAGGGTATAATAACTGGCTGCACTCTCTCAGTGCCACTCTTCTCCCTGGCCATGAACATGATTGTAAAGTCTGCTGAGGTGGAGTGTAGAAGCCCCATGTCAGAATCTGGCACTCGGCAGCCCCCCCATAAGAGCACGGTGACGGCAACCTCAGTTCCTGGATGTAGATGGCTCCTCCAGGAGCTCGAACGACTCATCTCTTGGGCAAGGATGTGCTTTAAGCCTGCTAAGTCTAGGTCTCTAGTGGCCGATTGGTTCTGTTTTGCCATAGGGGGGATACCAATTCCAACAGTGACTGAAAATTTTTTTCCAGGAAAATTTAAAGCCTGGATGTACCAACACCTGCCAAGGCTTCTTTGGCCCCTGCTTGTATATGAGGTTCCTTGGGCTCCCTCGGTCCCTTAGCAGCATTCCACCATGTTGCAACTTCCTATCAGTGGCTTGTCGGAGGAATTCAAGGTCACATGTGCCAGAGAGGTGACGATGTACCGTGACTCCTCTGATGCCAAAGTTGCTACAGCAGGAATCCTGGTGAAAACTGGAAGGAAGTGGAAGGCACAGGAAGCTATTGAGCTATAGAGCTACAGCACAGCATCGTGGTTGGCAATCTGGCAGTGGGTCTGGCAGGAATTGGAAGTTCCTAAATCTCGCTATGACAAAATCAGAGGAAGGGAGAAACGTCAAATGGTGCAGGGTGAGATACAAGCAGAGGTGGAGGAAGACCACCGAAGGAAGATGGTTGGCATGTACCAGCAAGGGGCCTGGACAAGGTGGGAACACCTGACCTGAGCTCTGGAGACGTGAACCCCTGCAATCCAATCGGTGTATGAGGTTCTCCTCTGCCCAAGCATCCTGCACCACTGGGGCTTATCAGACACTCCGGCATGCCAGCTGTGCCAGAAGAGAGGATCCTTGGAACACATCCTCAGTTGCTGCTCGAAGGCATTGGGGGATGGGTGGTATCGCTGGCAACATGACCAGGTCCTATGGGCCCTGGCGGACACAGTTAGCACGGCAATCACCAACAGCAAGTACCAGCACACCCCCAAACAGTCCATCACCTTCGTTAGAGCTGGGGAGAAGGCACAACAGCAGCCAAATTCCTCCAGAGGGCTTCTCACCACTGTGCGGGATTGGTTCCAGAACACATTTCAGCCACCACACTTCGCCCAGACATCAGAGTCAACAAAGCAGGTGGTCCTCATAGAACTTACTGTTCCCTGGGAAGATTGAATTGAGGAGGCAAATGAGTGTAAGAGGGCCAAATACGGCAAGCTGGTGATGGAATGTAAGAGTAAAAGCTGGAAAGCCCGTAGCGAACCAGTTGAGGTGGAGTGCTGGGGTTTTGCTGGCCAGTCATTGGACCGAACCCTCAAAATGCTTGGAATAAAAGGTCAGATGTGCAGGAGAGCCATTAAGAACATCATAGAAGCTGCAGAGAAAGCCTCAGGATGGCTGTGGATCTGGAGGGGAGATACGTGGAGTCACCCCTGACTGGGTCGGCCGGGCGAGGGTGTTTGATGATCAAAGACCCGAAACACCCCATGACCTCGCGTTCATCGCTGATGATGTGTCCAAGTAGCACCAAGAGGTGTATTTTAGAACTATTAAAATCAATCAATCAATAACAACAATATATTTGGGGTGTCGTATGATTTTAAAAAATGTATCTTATTAATTACAAGCTCTGTGATTAATTAATCTATATTCATTACATATTTTTTTCCTGTAAAAGTATATGGCATATGAGTGAATGAAAATTCAAACATTGACTTTGACTTGTCTGTTTTATTTAATTACTGTTTGTCTCTACACTGTTTATGTGCAGTAATGGTCATAGTAATCAAAAGTATGACCTCAGGGAAATGGCTGGGGAAAAATGTTTCAGCTAGAACAATTATAGAAATAAGTCCATCTATAATGGGGGTTGTTAGGGTAACAAATTAGGTATGCATTTGCGCTGTGAAGACTGAAAACTGGTGCGCGTTTTGCATACCACTTACGTTTATATAGATAGATACTTTGTCACTGTGTCTTTGAGGCAATTAAATGACAGTTGCCCAATCCAGTGGTATGTAGAAAACATACGTACATCACACAACCACATAACAAGACAAACATCAGCAGTTGATGAAAACCAAGATAAACTCCTGGGTGACAGATATTGCACTAAGTATAGTTATTTAAATATAGCTGGTATGACCAAAGAGGGTCTGACTGTGTATGTTTGATGTGTAGGTTTGGGGAAAAACTGTGTAATAGTCTGTTGGTGTGTGTTTTAATTGAACTTCCTGAAGTTGCTGTTTATTGCGTTTTGGTAAAGCAATAAACGGTGTGTGTGTGTGTGTGTGTGTGTGTGTCATATATATATATATATATATATATATATATATGAGAGAAAGAGAGAGAGTTTGTCATGCAATTTTGCTGTACCC
>JBBPCW010248676.1:0-14506 GCA_037974425.1 Phenacogrammus interruptus
GGGTAAGTTCTGCACTAACTTAAGCTTGAACTTACCCGGTTATTTAGCATAACCTGCTTTCTGGAATACCCCCCTGATTCATCTCTGCATCTAGCGATCAGGATTAGGATGTTGGAGCAGATCTTGAATAGGACACCTCTGCTCTAGAGACAGAACACTCCATTTTGTGAGATATATAGATGGTGCCTGGAGGGTTTGTTTATGCAGGAAGGACAGTCTCAGAGTAACCTCCCAGTGCACTCAGAAGAGCCACAGCAGCAGAGCAGCACCTTGCCTTCCACACTGCCCACTTCATAACTGTAATCCCACGTCAGTTCTGTGCCAGCCCTGATCCTCCTGAGAGCAGGGGGTGGGGGACAGACATTTTGATGACAAATTCAATAAAGACCCTACATGCAAGACAGTAAAAAGTCTGAAACAAGAGAGCCCACTCACTTGCTAGTGAAGAATGCAACCCAAGGGAAGCGGAGGTCATGTGTGTCCACAAATACATTCTGGACAAATAAATTGGGACTGCAGCTATGCTGTGGAGAGAGGCATCGGGGTCAATAAGGAATAAACATTCGCATAGATATATTTCTTGTTCATTATGAACGAAACATTACTAAACATGACCAAACACTATTCCTGAAGCCCTTTGCCTCCTCATCACGTGAGGTGATGTTTTCAGCTTACAAAGTTAAGACTCACAGTTACTTGGAAACCAGTCCTGATTCATTCTGGCTGTATGTTAAGGATCATTGTCTTATTAAAATGTCCATCATCTTGTCAGATTCAGTTCCCTGGCTAATGAAATTACATTCTCCTGTAATATGTCCTTGTACATTTGGTCCATTCATGTTTCCTTGTGTAATGCCCCATTATGATTTGCAGAGAAGCAGCTCTGTATCATGATGCTCTCAGGTCCATACTCTACTGTGGGTGTGGTGTTCTTGGGATCATATGAATTATTGCTCAATGTAGTTCTTTTTTTCTCTGTAGATATTAATATATACATTAGTTTGTAAATGAGTTCCTTTAACACAGGAGATGTTTTGCAAGGGATTAAAGCAGCCAGAATATGTTGTAGTATGAAAGGTGTACTATTTGTTTTTCTTGATAATTTCAGGTTGTGGACAAAATGATACTGATCTAGGAATCCTATACAAACCTTGTGAAGACAAAAAGCTGACCCCAGCCATTTAAAACACAAGAAAATCCAATTAATTGCACACTTTGGACCTAGACTTTGTGGAAAACTAGCATAAGTGAGTTACACCACATGTTTTGGTGTTTTCTTTACAAAAGGAAAGGACATGGATAAAACGTGCTATGTTTGCTTACGTTAATGAAACGAGCTATGTTGCCTTCCTGCTTGGCATCAATAAGGAAACAGGCCTTGTCATTATCAAACATCCTTCGAGTGCTCCTTTTGCAGCGTTTTGCCCTTTTCTTCTGTGGCTCATCTGAGGACTCTTCCTGCCGCTTCACCTTCCTGTGAAAGGACTTTATGGCAAAATTGCGCCGTACAAGCCCCGTTTCAGACTCCCCTGGGCCAAAGAAAGAACAAGGGTGAACAGATCAAGACAATATAATCTCCTTTTAGATATTTTTACCTGCCCAACACATCAAATTAACAAACTACATAGAGACTGACCTCCTTTCTTCTCGTTGGCCATGAAAGAGGATACTTGTGTTTGTTCTTCTGTGAGTTTCTGAGGTAGGGTTGAATGGACATCGTTGAGAGAGTCTTCACAATCTGGGTAAGCACAAAGAAAAAAATTTACACCAAAAACTTTTCCCATCAGGAAACCCCAAATGGAACGGTGTGCCTCAGCACTAGCCGTAACCTGATTAGGTTATCAAAAGTTGACCGGGTTTTGATTTACCATTTTACTTAATGTTGGATTTCATATTAAAGAGTCACAAATGGCACAAACTGACTTGAATAATGATGTGATAATTCTATGAATTTTTTAATGATCAATCAGAAGTCAGCAACCTCACCATGCCGTACCACAACACCAATTCTTCTGTTTTCTTTTGTAGCTGAGCCCTTAAAGCTTCTGATTTCACATGTTTCATTTACTGATAAGCAAATCTAGCTTTGTTTTATCTAGCAAAATAAAAGTTTCATGTGTGTTTTTCTTACTTTGAGATAAGCGATGGAAAGCAATTAGTACATTTAAGTAAATTTTAGTACATACCATTTCGTATTCTGGCGTTACTTCGTGTGACGTAGCTTCTCTGACAGTTGTCATTTGTGTGCTTTGGCCTCTTTCGAGCTTCGTCTGAGCTTACTACATAATCTTCATCATCCGTGTCATGGTCACTAGTATCAAAACCGTCACTCTCATCCTCAGAAACATTTTTTGCACTTTCCTGTTGGTTTAGAACTTCCACTTCTAATGAAAGAGAAACACAAATCAAAATGATTCCAAAAGAAGAGCCACAGACTGTATCTTGTGTGTTAGTGTTTCTATCCTTTCACATTCTCTTTCACACATACACAACCACAGTACCTTCATCATTGCTCGAGTCCACCGTGAGCACACTCTGCTTCTTTAAAGAACCAGTTGTCATCCTTATAAGAGTCTTCTTGTCACTCTCTTCCTCAGACCAATATGCTTCACTTTCATAACCCTCCTTCAGTTTCTCCACTTCTTCAATGTAATCCAGGTTGGCCAAATATTCATTGCCAGACATGGAAGTCTCACTGCTAGCCAGGTCATCAGTTACTATTTTGCCTACAGAGAAGGAGCATGCAAGAGTTCATGAATAGAATATTTAGAAAGACTTTCTATTTATTATATTGTATTATATTTTACAGCCTAGTGGTTAGGGCATTTGCCCCATGATCAGGAATTCGTGGGTTCGATTGCCAAGACCGATAGGCACCTCTGAGGTACCCTGAGCAAGGTACCGTCCCCACATACTGCTCCCCAGGCGCTGTGTTCGTAGCTGCCCCCTGCTTCACTTGGTGTGCTGTGGTGTGTTCATGTATGACCAGATTGTCACTTTCACTTTCATTTTATACTGCTATTAATGCTAACGAGGCATTGTGCAAGCTTCACAATGCCATATGTGAGCAGTAAATGACCCACCCCAATGCAAACAATGTAACAAAGTTACATAATCACGTAAACTTTGCAATCAGGGGAGAAAACATAAGCGTATTTCATTTGATTTGACTGTCCAAGTCCGCGACAATCAAGACCAGCTTTGTGTCCTGCTTCTCCCAACGTACAGGCTACTATGCATACGCTTCAAGCCAACATGAAAGTCCCTCAGAGTCTGGCCAGAGGGAGCCTTTGCAGCCCTGTAGGACTGCCTCATAAGCACAGATTGGAATATGTTCAGAGAAGCTGCCACCTATGATCAGCACATACACCTGGAGGAATAAACAGACTATGACTAAGGATTAGGAATGCACCAGATATTCACCCACCAAAAAATTTAGTCCGAAAACGGCAAAAAAAATGCATAAGCGAAACAGTGATGATGCAAGCAACAACCGGAACCTGAATGCGCCAGATTGGATTAGAGCCAACACGTCTGTCTTTCAAAAGTTTTAAAGCACTTGTTCTGAATGCACTTTGTTCATGCACTTCATTCAGAATATAAAAATGCACTTGAATTCACTAGTTTTATGAGTGAAGATATTTAATTGTATAATATTTCAGCTATCTTACTTTTAGGCTATTCATGAGGGCCAAGTAACATTTTATTTCAAATTTCATTTTATAATATGCATTGTTCGAATGCTAAATAAACATTTTCATAGTTTTCATAGTCTTTTAACCATAAATATTAATATATGCAATTGCAATGTTTGACTTTACTGAGGTACACAATGTCCCAGCCATAACGGCAATATTACAAAGAATCGGTACAATAATTTTTCCGTGTTTCAGTTTTCGGCAGAGTGTTTCCTCATTTTCGGTTTCAGCCGAAAAAGACTCTATCCACACGTCAACAAGAAGCACTGGCTGAGGTCCATAATTTGCATAGCATTCTGTTTGGGAAATGTTCTGTTCAGGAGATGCTGGGCTTCTCAAGACAGCTAGGGCCCAGCTTTCAAAGTTTTTAGGACAGAGAAATGCTATTATGCTAGACTGACCACCCTCTGTTGTTCATTAATGGCTCTGAATAGGAGAGGGTCAGTAGCACAAAGTTCCTGGGTGTGTACATCCACAACAACCTCACCTGGTCTGTCAACACCACTAACTAGCTTTGGTTTGGAAACTGCAAAGCACTGGAGCCTTCCTACTTCCCCTTCAGGACATCTTCCAGACAAGCTGCACATGAGGAGCCTTCGCAAATATGAAGGACCCCACTCACCCCTCATACGGCCTCTTTGCTCTTCTATCAGGCAGAAGGTTCTGCGGTATTAGGTCCTGCATGGTGAGGCTCTACAATAGCTTCTTCCCATAAACTATCAGAGCCCTAAACTCCTTGGATATCTCAAAATCTCATCCCCATAATGCCCATTTTACAATGAACAAGATCACATCACACAATGACTGTGCACATCACTTTACCTTACATTAAAGACTCTATGTCACTCCCAAACATTTCGATAAATGATTGGGGTGGGGTGTGAAACATCCTACCAATGTGAGGCCAAGTATGCTCTTTTATAATCCTCACAATCCTCTGATAACTCGGCCAATTTTTTGATGGCTTCACTACTTGTTGGTCCAACTCATTGCATTTTGAGGTAAAAAAAAATGCCAGATAGAAGCATGCCTTGCAGCTTAACAATAAACATCAGTAATTAGGTCATTAACAAGAACATAGTCCTCAGCTACCTTAAACTACTTTTTTGCTCATTAATTTATACTTTGATCCTACCTGTGAAAACACACACAAATGATCCTTTGGCGATATCATCCAGGCAGCGGATTCCCCACCCTTTGTGCTGCGTCATGAATACCTGCAGACGCAGCTGTTGACCATGCTGTACTAGCCTGTTACTGCACATCCATGGGTCACATCGACACAGAGAATTACACTCATACACCCTGCAGAGGTACAGTACAGAACATTATAGGAGTGCCGTTACATATTTTAGATAACATTACTTTAACCACCCATAATACTCCCATAATACACCCAATATACTAAGCAAATTCAGCCAGAAACAAATACACGCATCTCACCCAGTGGGTACGTATTTGGTTAGTCGCTTGTTTGTGTATCCTGCACTAACATCCTCAGGTCCACCTGTGAACAACGTCGTGGCCTCTGTAGTAAGCTGGTGGCAGGAGCATGTTGAGCTATGACAAATACACATCTGTGAGTTATGAGAACACAGCACCAGATTTGATGATATATAGAAATTCAAACGGATACCAGCTAAAGTAGCCTAGCACGCAATCACACAGGGCTGCTACAATTAGTCAAGGAAATTAGATTTTTAAAAATCAGTTGAAGGGGATCAGTCACACTCTATACAGTTAAACAGTTTGTGTTCATTAGTTTACAGTTTTATTATTTGTTGAAAACAAATAGTCATATAGTTTCCTGTAATGCTATATGATCTTCATACTAAACAGATTACAATAAACTACAATGCACTACAGAAAGTCTGGTGGCTGGTGCACCCAAAAAAAGAGCACAACTGCTCTTAAGGCAAAAAACACTGCAGTAGCAGCATCACAAAAAAATGCGGTGGTGCTTAGCATGACTTGGAGGACATGCTGGCCTTCATTCCAAAAGTGTTAGTAGGGGGTGGGGGGAACTAGGGAAATATTTTGGAAAAAAATAAAGCATGCTTGTCTAATTGGTTGAATAATCAAGCAATAGCATATGGACTAATTAGTTACAAAAAAAAAAAGAATCTGTTGCAGCACTAATCACATTCAAACTTTTTGACACCATTTTTGAACATACCTGTTTTGGCAGCCATCTGTGCAGTCACAGCCCACCAAGAAGTCAGGGCTGGTGTTGATAAAGACACCAGGGGCAGACACTCTGTGTCTGGTGTAATTCAGATGCGGTGGAGGGGTTAAGTCAACCTCATTTACACATGGAACAGGTATTACCTCTTTCCCCTCCGAAATGTCAGGCAAGAACAGATAGGGCCGGCTAGACATTGAAGGTGGGGGAAGGGCTCGTTTCACAAGTATAAAAGGGTCCAAGCAGAACATATCCAGGAAGAGAAAGTCACAACGTGACTCAAACAGAAAATCTTGCACCTCTTCCATCCTGGACATGCTCCGCCCACATGGAGTGCGGTAGAAGACATGAAAAGACACCTAAAGAGTTAAAAAAAAAAAAAAAAACCAGAGAGATGGAGATTAAGTGAGGACAGAAAATTAGACTGTAATATTCAGCTAGAGAAACAAGTGGAGGGTGAAGAAGCTCAAACAACAGACCATTTTTTGATTTGTACATGACATCAATGAAATCAATAAAGAGAATATATTTTTATTTCCTATATTTTGAGCACATGTCCAGTCCATGTCCTGTTTCAGATCGGGTTGGAAGCATTAAAATACTGAACAAACAACAAAACAGGTACAACCAAACTACAATTATTTTACACCACTATATGAACTTGGAAGTTGTCCAATATAAACAGAATATGTAACCGCAAAAACACCATAGTTTTAAATACTCAACAAATCAATACTGTTGAAATATTATTCTTATTATAGTTTCCTACATATTCAAATGTTATTCATTCATATTCAAATACTGTTTTCATTAAGGAATTTACATATGTTAGCGAGTTTTGAGCACACATGTAACCATTGTAATCATTAATTGAGCATTTCGTAGTTGTGTAGGCAGAAGTAGACTTTGGGAAAGTAGATGAAAAATTCACTATGCAGCCTGTCCAAGTGAGCAGTAGCTTATATGTTCTTCCCTGAACATCACTGTCTTTTCGTGAATGCCCAGGGGGAAATGAATTCTGGGGGGATTCGGTCATCTTTGTTTACAGGAAACTCCAGATGTAGAAGGACGAGGTGACCCAGCTCGAAGCGTCTGGGAACGGAGAAGATGGAATCCTCCCCTTCTATAATAGCCTACTGTTTGACAATAGACTGATTGCAGCTTTTGCTTTGACAATTAACTATAAACAAGGATGTTACGTAATCACTGCCTTAGGATCCAGATATAAACTGCTTGTTGAGTCTCAGAACTTTTAACAACTCCTCTGTTAGACTTCTCTAACTGTTGTGATTTTTGTTCCCTTGCCGCAAGTAAATAAACATTTTTTTTTACTTTATCGCGTGTCGTGGTGAGCTTCCTTATATTAGTGTAAAGTAAAGACCCTTTTTGGGAGAATTTCTTTAACAAATACTTATTAATAATTCTGCACCTTAAAATTTGTCAGCAGTAATAATAATATGTAATGACATTTCATAGCAACTCATATCAATATCAATGATTCAAATTTCCCATTTAATCTTTATGAGCAAAAAGTAAAACTGTTAATACTGACTAAATTCATCCCTCACCTTTCCCTCCAGCCGTCTTCTAGAGGTCATACGACGAAACCCATAAAGAAGAGGGATAAGCAGTGGGTTTTGGCCACGGTGCTGGTCCTTTTGTGCTGGTTTCGTCTGATCCAGACAGGCTGGGCAACAGCGGTGAGGCACATACTTCAGTCGAGGCTCAACCACCGGGGAAGGAACATTTTTGTAGAAGTCTACTTCTACAGAACCAGGATGTTTTGCACTGTGGAGAGACAGACCAGTTTATTTTGCTTCACCCAGCGTTCCAGTGTATTTGGATGGTAGCCTCACTGCTAGTCAGTATACAATAAAAACTCATGTCTAGAAAAGCATGCTCTTCTGAAAGCTGAAACTCAAAACACAATACAGCAACTGGGCTATAAAATGGTTAAAAAAAAAGTCCCATTGTTATTTCTGGGCTATCATCAAAGAATAAGCAGCCAAAAATGTCCTGTGGTCAGAAACCGACAACTGGTTAAATAATATTTGATGACTGTACACAAACTGTGCAGCACCAGATTTGTTCTCCAATTTGACAATAAGTGAACACTGTGGGTCTGATTCACTTGTACCCGTGCAAGCATGTCAGTGGCACTGCTATGCTGAGAGTGATCCACCATTCAAATAATACTTTATCAGTCATGGTCCTCTGTGTTCCTGACCATTGAGATGGCAGGGCAAAGAAGGGTAACAAATGATGCAGAGAAATAAATGGACTACAGTGTGTGATTGTCAGCTACAGTGCACCTAAATGATAAGTGGAGCAGATAGAATGGACAATAAATATAAGGAAGTGTATGTATGCTGAAATTAACCAATGAAATTACTCACTGCACAAAATGATTTACCCTTGATTGTTCACTGTCAAGGCCCAAATAGATGTACAATCATTTTGAATTAGAATACAAAAATCCAAGTGTCTTGGCTACATATTCCATTTGGTACATTGTTTGCAGGTTGGACTACTGAATAATGTATCCAATAAAATACTGGGTAAACATATGTCAACTCAAAAACAAAATAAACTTACATTATTGAATTCAAAGGTTCTAAAGATGAATAATAATAATTTTAAAAATTGAATCTAAACGTATTTAAAACTTACATAGGGCAACAACACAAGTAAACACAAACTAACTGACTAGATGAACACATGTATGTAGGTGATTGTCCAAATGCACTGCTAGTTTCCTTGGTTATCTTATGCTTCTTTGGCAACATGTAATCAGCTCACCTCATCTTTTTGAGCTGCTGCTCAGTGCAACATTGTACAGCTAAATGCACTTGGGAAGGGAGCATTAACTGTTGCTAGATGCATCCCTACTAATTTATTGCTCTAAAATGGTTTAATGGTAGGATTGCATAACAGAAACACTTGATACATGAAACTACAGAACAATTAATAAAATAAAAATAAAAGTTAAAAAACTCACACTTTGTTAGGCAGGCTGGTCACCCTGGGCTCTGTACGCAGGCTGACCGCTGACAGGGTTATGCTTGACGAGGACTTAGACAAGCTGATTCTGTTAAGGAGGACCTTAGGCTGAAGTGATGGTACAGCAGCTGTCTTTTCTATAACTTTTGATGATGCATTAGTGGTAACAGCCTGTGTAACACTGGGCATTGCTGACTGAGGAGTAGAAGGTTTTAAGGAAATAGATTGAGTGGTAACTCTTGCTGATGTGACTGGAGTGGTAGTTGTGGCAGATGTGGCCGTGGCTGTTGCCGTGGCGGTGGTAGTGGTGGTCCTCTGATTTGGTGCAGCTACATTATAGACAGAGAAAGAGGGTGAGAAAGGTCTCACATGTGAGATGAGAACACTTGCAAATACAATTTGTATGTGCTGAGATATAAACATTTATACACAACCTTTGTTTGGGGGCTGGTCCGTTTTCTGTTTAGACATTCGCGTCTTGATTCTTTGGATATGGTCCAATTTATTTGAGCCCTTATACAACCACTCTCTTTCCTTGCTTTGCTGAAACAAGATACAAATCCACACATAGATTCACAATCATTACCCATTAAATGCTCAATTACGCAGCACAGACAGATCCCCTCTTAAAACAGACAGCACACTCCCAGTATTGAAGAGGGCTCAGCCTGTATATTGACTTAAATCTACCAGCAAGAACTAATTGCTCCTTAGTGTCTTGGGAAAATCATTGTCATTAACCTTGGGTTAGCTGGACAGGTGAAATGGCCTCAGACAAAACAGCAAGTCAATGTATAAGTTAAGTAGCTGTGACTCCACTAGTAAAGAAGGATATTAGCCCCTCCAGAAGACCAGAAACATCAGACAGTTCATTACCAACCATCAAGAGCCCTGTTCTGCTTCAGAAGGTAATGTTTGGGTGATGCGTAGCGTGGAAACTAATATACATCATCAATAACGTTGATGATTTTATGATAAAAAAAAAAAATATATATATATATATATATGTATATATTTCCGTTGTCAATTTAACAATTACACTTTCAAAGCGGAACTGAACCAGCAGCAAGTTAGGATATTGTGGGTAGCTTGCATGACTATATTCTATGTTTCATATAATGCACTAAATAGCACATGTTTAGTGCATAAACAGTTGACAGCAAATATCCAAGTCACACAATAAAATTATGTCCTTATAAAAAAGCTAAATGTGACCTAAAAATTTGCATCATGACATCTTAGTTAAAATTAATTTTAAAATTTTATTTGAAGAGATTAATAGTGAACAAAGGATATTTTCACACATTTACCGGTGTATATTTTGTTGTTTTTGTTTTGACAGTCATCTGTCCCTATGCATTACACAAAAGCAGTGTTCTGTGACTGGTCTGCCAGTCAAACTGATCCCTTCATATTTAATCAGGTCTTCGACACGCTGAATCATGATGACGCCCATCTAGCCTCCCTCGGCACAGTTTGGGTTCCAGTTTTACTGTAGTTTTAAATACCCTGCAGCGATACAACTGGTTTTATCTCTGAAAATTTTTATTATATTAATAAAATATTTGTTAACTAGTCTATGTTGTCCCAAAGGGTCCAGCCTAAAACCAGCCTCTTACCGTGTAGCAGATCTGTATCAAGCTGCCATCCACCTGAGTAATGCAGCAGTCTTCCCATTCGCCATCATGCTCCACCCTACTCTCCTGACCTACGCGCACCACCACAAAGATGGGATTTGGATAAGCCTGTAAATATTCCCGCACCTCTGTTCGACATGATGGGTCCTCTATGTCATCGTACATATTTTTCACTGTGGAGTCAGAAACAGTGAGATAAAGCAAGAGAGAAGGCAAAAATGTATGTAAGGACAAAAAAGGCAGACAAGAGTGGCTTAGAAACAAAGAAAGAAAAAGAGAGAAAGTGCTTCTTTCCCTTTCCTTACATGGACTGCAGACTAGATGAAGGTCTGGCAGGGAAACATAGGCTGCACGGCCATCGTCATAAAATACCATGAACCTGAAACAAAGTGGAACAGATGCTGCCACATTTTTTAAAAAAATTAAAAAGTATGATTAAAAAAAAAACATCAGCAAGATGAGTAAGGATGGGCAATATAGCAAATTAATCACAATACTTCACTTCATTTTCTAGATACATAATACCCAGAAGCTAGAATAAATGACTAATTGTGCTATCTTTATAAAGAATAATGCTGTTCAGTGTTCAGAGTACTGATCATATCGTAGATATACAAACTGTATGTTCTTTTCCCACACACACGTGCACGCAAACATGCAGCTCTTATTTACCACAACAATGAATGGATGGATGAATGGATGAATGAATAAATGAATAAGTGATTATCTACTTGTTACTTCTTAGACCTGTCACAATCACAAAATTGTATCAGAACTGCCATATAAATTATTGTAATTAAAAATTTACATGCCTTCGATTCAGTTAACGCAAGTTTTAAAGTACAAGACTGAAGTGTTTAGATTAACGATCTTGTTTTTAAGATGTTTATCTATATTACTCCACAGTCACAACCTTCTTGTTTCCAACATACCACTGGTGCGATTCAATATAGGTGTTCAAATAATTGCAATCAGGTGACTATGTAATATTTGTGACAGTCTAACTGTTGCTTAAAGCCTTTTGACCAGTAGTATCTGTTTTGTTACTGTCCATACCTATAATACTACTATACTGTGATGTAATTCATCAGAATAATGATAACACAGGTCATGCTGATTTCAGATCTGCTTTCAGTTTTCTTTCAGTCACACCAACTTTTTGAATTGTGGGTAATATTAGATTTGCAATAGACTTGCATGTGGTTTTTATTAAACCGCAGGCACCAATCAAATAACTGTTTATCAAATAAATATCAAATAAATATTTTCAGTGCGAATATTTTCAGACAGTCGCAGAATGTGGCATAGATATAATGATCAGTGTCAGTCAGCTAACCACTGTTTCTTCAACCACCAAAAATCTATTGGCTGAAGACAAAATTTATGAAATCTGCCATCTGTCAAAAGGAGCAACTTAAGATAAACACAATACATACCTCATACGGTTTTTGCGGTCCGGCATCTCTGTTATTACAGCAGCATGCAGCCAAGACTGGTCTTTTTCTCTGTAGCGGGACACAACTCGACAACCAACAAATAGATCCTTCAGCACTGGAGGCCCCACACAAGCAAGGTGATGACCTGATAACATACTCTTTCCTTTATCCCCTTCAAATTTGACCTTATACCTGTTTCCAGTGTCTGAGATAAAGAAAAAGTTACTGAAATAGGAAAGGATTCATATTTTACATGCTAAAAAGGTATGTGCAGATATGTCCTTTTCTAAGTTACCTGTTCCTCTGATTTCTAAAATTGTCCCTTGATGCCATGTTTTAGTTCTCCGTCTTCCAAGAACACTCATATTGACCTTCAGCTCCACTTCTTTCTGAACACAGGCAGGCATTTTCTGGGATTCTGAAGAGAACAGTAATGGAGAGCAATAGAGCGGGAAGTTCAGTGTGAAAAAAGAAGAATTAAATGGTATGGGGCAATATCAAGGAGGAAGCACAGCCCACATGGTCCAGAGAAACTCAGCAAATACCAAATGCCTCACCTTCTCTAGTGTCTGAAGGCTTGTTAGAAGTTGTTGTAATCTGAGCCGAAGGGCTGTTTGTGCTCCTGGAGTCGGCTGCTGTACTTGTTGATGTCAAGGGTGTTGCAGCGCAGCGACTTACAGGTTGTGAAAGGTTACTGCTCGGGGTCAGACTGGTGCTTTTAGCTTTTTCCACAGTTGTCTTCTCACCAACAGTGTCTGATGTTGGTGAATTTGAGTTTGCACTGCTACAGACTGGCCTTTGGTTGAGTGGAACGCTCTCTGAAGATGCAGAAGCAAGAGGAGATTTGGCTGAGGGTGCAGATGTTTTGCTGGATGCCCCAAGCTGTGCTGGAGTTTCACTATTCTGTTCTGAAGTAGCAACTGTGTTGCTGGATAAGGTTTCAGTGTGTTTCATGGGAGCAGGGGGTATGGCTGAAGTCATGCTTAATGGAGGGGATTCACTCATGTAGCTGGGGGTAGAGCTGGGGAGGAAGGGAGAAGCTGGAGAACTTAAAACATCAGGTGATGGTGCACTACTAATGGGTACAGGGGACTCTCTGCTCTTGATAGTTGGTAATGAACTGTTGGATGTTTCTGGTCTTCTGGAGGGGCTAATTTCCTTCTTTACTCGTGGAGTCACAGGTTCAATGCTACTAAAGGGTACAGGGGATTCTCTGGTTTTGATGGTTGGCACTGATGGTTCTGGACTTCCAGAGGTCTTTGTTGGTAAAATAACAGGTGTGAATGATGTGGTGTAATTCGGCAATGAACTGCTTAAGGGTACTGGAGACTCTCTGGTCTTAATGTTTGGCAAGAAATTGCTGGATGGTTCAGGACTTCTTGATGGACTAGTTTCCCTCTTGACAGGCCTGAAAGATGTGGAAGGAGAAAGATCAGGGGATTGGGTATTTCCAATGGGCACAGGGGATTCTCTGGTCTTGATGGTTGGTAAAGACCTATTGGATGACTCTAGACTTCCAGAAGGTCTACTTTCCTTCTCTTTAACAGAAATGAAAGCCGAGTTCTTGTGTGGCGCAAAGGATGAGGTGATGATTCGTGAAGGGTCAACAGGGATAACATTTTGTAATGGTTGACTACTTGAAGGCTTAGAAGACGCCTGGACATCTGCAGACATTTTCTGAACCTGAGAGAAAACCAAGAGGCTTAGAGACAATATAGACATTTAGACAACTCGTTAATTTTTTTGTCAAAAAAGATCCTCTCACCTTTGGCTTCTCCTCCAATGCTTTATCTCGAACAGCTGCTAAAGTGTAGGATGATTTGAGAAAAAATAAGCGAGAGACAGAGACTGTAATTTTTTTAAATTGTGTGTTTACACTGTCAGTAATCCACAGTAATCCCCCAAACATGCTCCCAAAACACTTCAATTTCATTTTAAATGCCATGCCATAAGGATCCATTCTTGGACTGGTCCTATTCAATCTGTACATGCTTCCTCAGGGTCAAATTCCTAAAGAGAGTAATATGTCCTGTCATAACTATGCAGACAACATTCAGATCTATCTAGCTCTCTCACCAAGTGACTTTGGCCCAATTTACTCATTGTGTCGGTGCCTTGAAAAAGTACATAACTGGAAGCATCATAATTTTCTCCAGCTAAATAAAGACAAAACTGAGATTATTCTGTTTGGTAATAAAGAGGGAAGATCAGTTATTAGTGCCCACCTGGAAACTAGAGCATTTAAGACATCCACCCATGTCAAAAACCTCGGCTTAATCATGGATGGAGACCTTAGTTTTGATGATCACATCAAAGCTGTCTCAAAATGCTACAATGAGAGATTTTCTGTCCAAACAAGACCATATATACATATATATATATATATATTAGTGCTGGGCCGTTATCGGCGTTAACGTGCTGCATTAATGTGAGACTCGTATCGCGAGACAAAAAAAAAGAAATTAATCTATTCACTAAGTTGGGTTGGGAGCTGGGTCTATACTACGCAAGCTATGATGACTTTCACCTTGATATTTTAGCGTGGATTTACTC
>JBBPCW010248717.1:0-14495 GCA_037974425.1 Phenacogrammus interruptus
AGAGAGAGAGAGAGAGAGAGGAAGAGAGAGAGAGGGAGAGAGAAAGAGATAGCCCAGATGGCTGGCGTGGAACCAAGTGCAACCAAAGGTAATCAGGAGCAGATGGGAAACAATTTGGCATGGAGCCTGCAGGAACAAGTCACTTTTTAACATAAAAAAGTGAAAACTACAAAGAGAGAGAGAGAGAGAGAGAGAGAGAGAGCAAAGCTCATAGACACATTAAGAGAGAAAGAGAGAGGGAGGCAGAGAGAGAGAGAAAGTGCTACTAAAGAGACAGAGGCTAAATCTAGCAGCAATATGTAAGACAGTGTTTGTGTGTGTACATGTGTGTGCGTGCATATGAGTGCATATTCTCATGCATCTAGAGCTAAACTGAGTTTGCACCTCCAATCCCAGAATAAATGATCTTTTTTCCCCTCATGCTTTGTCTCTGCTTCAGGAAAACTTTGTTTTGGAAAGTTATTTGAAACCACTGCACTGCCCTCTGCTCTGCTGCCTCACTGCCGTTTATGTTAAAACCTGTGACCACACAGTTAAACACTTCTTCACCTTTTCTCAAACTGAACCGGAAAAGACTACTTTATCACCTATACAGGTGTAAGGTTATATACACTACATGCTGTGCAGAGCTCGCTGGACTTCACTAACTCAGTGTTCTTTCTGAAATCAAGGCTTTGCTACTGTTCAGCACAATTTGGTAATTTTTCTACTCCAACGCACTACATTTGGCAATTAACAGATGCATTGAACCAGGTTCATTTAAGATGGTGTGTCACCAAACTGATTAGACACTAGGGGCTCATTTCCCAGACAGGAATTAAGCCTAGTCTTGGACTACTTTTTCAATGGAAAATCTCTATTCACAGTGCTGTGTAATCCAGGACTAGGGTTAATCCTCCAATAAATTGGAGATTTGCATATTTCTATGTCCCAGATTAAAATATTACAGAAACAGTAAAAGGAGGGTTAATTATTGGAGAGTACATGAATCAGAATTCTTAACTGATCCAGGAGGAAACTGCTTATTTGTACATTGTCACTGTCCAAAAAATTTGAACATAGGAAAGAACAAACAAATGTCTATCAAAATATTGAGATTAGTAAAACTATTCTTTATCTGTAGAAGCAGATGCTACTGCATGACAAATATGAATGCAACTGGATACTGTGACTGCTTAACACTCAACTTTTTTGGAATTTTCATACCGAAACGGAAATTCAAGTACTATGATATACTATCGCCTAGTTCTAGATTTCACCATATCAGTGTGTTATTCTACGCAGGACAGTGTGTCAGACCTATACTGTAATTCTTTGGCTTCAGTTTTAATTCCATCAGATTAATTTAAGTGAATTAAAATCATTAATCATAATAAAATTCAATCTGAATTCCTTTCCTCCTTACAAAATGCAAACATAAATGTGTTAATGTAGGAATAGCAGAAAAAGTGAGCTGTTAACTAACTCATCATTGAGTGTACTAGTACAAGGCTTTATCCAGAGGTGTGTGTAGGGGCCCGTGTAAGGGGGTAGTTTGGGACGAGGGGGGTGGAAAAGAGGTGGATACAGGTTTAAGGTTGCCCTCATTTCCTTTCAACACCAGTCAAATGGCCCCAGTTCAGCAGGGAGTCTAAAACACTGAGACGTCTTTGTCCCCCCCGACTCTATACCAACTAGAAACGATCAAGGCCTACAGTGGGCCCCACTCTCTTCTCTTTTCTTCCCCCTTCCTCGTTTGTCTTCATTTTTTTTCTTTAATCTTCTCCTCTCCACTTTCTTCTCCTCTTTTCTCTTCTCTTTCCTTCTATTCTCCTCTTCTTTTCCTACTATTCCTTCTATTCTGTTCTCTCCTTTCTTCCTTTTCTCTTTACTTCCATTTTATTCTTTCTCTGCTCTTCTCCTCTCTTCTCTTCTCTTCTCATCTCTTCTCTTCTCTTCTCTTCTGTTCTCTTCTCCTCTCTTCTCTACTATCCACTTCTCCTCCTCCCCAAACCCCAGAGGCTTTTCCTGCCATTTGCTGCTTGGCAAAAGTCCACTTGGTTTCATTATTTCTTGTTAGAGACTCATTTTATTGTGTGGTTATTAGACTCACAGTAAGATATCCAATGGTTTTCATTAAAGCATTCTCTCATCTGACTCTCTGCAAACAAAAGCCCCTCTAATCGGAACCCCCTACCTTTTCCTTTGTGAGTTCGGAGCACAATTGTTGGCTCTGCTTTTAAACGAGAGGTTTATACTCACTCGTTCACTCTCTCACTCAGTCACTACCCAGAGTGTTCACAAACTCATTCATTCGTACTCCCTCTCTCTCATACACAAACACTCACTTCTTCATATGTTCTTAAAGTCAAACAACTGTGGTTTACAGGGACAAAAAACTGCTGTAAATTGTCCAAAAGTATTTCTCACTTGTCTCCCTGTGGTTTGAGATGGAAAAATGGGGAAAAGTTAAACAAAGTTTAGCTGACCATAGTACAGAGAAATGTGCATGAACCCACAAGCCAATCACAAAGCTATAACACAGTTTGCAATGTTTATTTACCAACAGTGTCTTGAAATGATTGTTAAATTAACCAGTGCCAGAATTTAAGAGCATATACACTCATATACACTTTTTTTCAATTACTGATCATCTCAGTCAGTAGCATGTGTGGTGTAAGTTGTTTCTTTCAGTTTGGAGAAGAAAGATATTCAGTTCAGGGTTGTGTTTGTGTGTGTTTGTATGTGTGTGTGTATGTGTGTGGGTACAGTTTATGTTTCAGTTCTGATTGAGGAGTCTGATAGCTGGAGGGAAGAAGCTCTTTCCCGCTCTGGCAGTGGAGGACCGTATGCTGGGGAACCTTTTGCCAGACGGGAGGAGGGAGAAGAGAGTGTATCAGGGGTGTTTGGGGTCATCCACAACGCTGGTGGCTTTGCGGGTGCAGCGTTTGGTGTGAAGGAGACCCCGATTATCTTCTCAGCTATTCCACACTATGCTGTACCATGATGCAGCTACAGAGAATCCTCTCTCTAAAGCAGTGGTTCCCAAACTGGGGTCTGGGCCCCCCTTAGGGCGGCGCTAGAGATCGCAGGGGGTGCGCACAATTTATAAATAAATATATATATATATACACATTAAACGTATAAAATCCCAATGCCTGTGAAATGTAAAAGTGTGTGCGTGTGTGTGTGTGTGTGTGTGTGTGTGTGTGTGTGTGTGTATGAGTATAAGACCTAAAGAGTATAAAAACCTACAACCACTGTGTATTTTTTGCAAATAAAAGTTAATTAATCACTTCATTCTTTTTGTGAGTTGGGGTTGGGGGACTGGCTTGTCTTGGACACAGGCAAGGGGGGCATCAAGGAAAAAAGTTTGGGAACCACTGCTCTATAGCCCCCCTGTAGAACATAGTGAGGATTAAGGGGGGTTGTCCTCCGTGTTTGCAGGAAGTAGAGATTCTGCTGGACTTTCTTGGCAATGGAGCTGGTATTGAGGTTCTTCACAATGGAACACCATGAAACTTCTGAAGATAACATCTATCTCTTTTGTTTTGTTCACCAGTTTTTATATGCTGCACCTCCTCCCTGTGAGCACTTCGTAATCAAATTCACCAAGGTTGTGTCATCAGCGAATGAAATGATGTGGCTTGAGTCATAGGTTATTAGCATGAAAAACAGAGGGTTGAGCACACAGCCCTGGGGGGTCTTTGTGCTCTAGTGTTGTGGTGTCAGAGATGTTCCTCCCAATCCTAACTAACTGAGTTATCCCAATCAGGAAGTCCAGAATCCAGTTGCAGAGGGAGGTGTTCAGTTGTAGAGGGAGTCTATAAATAGAATTCTCACATAAGTATCCCTTTCAATCAGGTGAGTATGGGTCAGGTAAAGGGTGGTGGAGATTGCATCATCCACAAACTGCATGGGTTACAGTAAGGGAAGAAGCTGCAGCTGGTAGCCTAGTTGTTGTTGAGTTCGCCCTGCGATCAGTAAGTCATGGGTTTGATTCCCAAGACTGCTAGGCACCTCTGAGGTACCATGAGTAAGGTACTGTCCCCACACACTGCTCCACGGTCGCTGTGTTCCTGGCAGCCTGCTGCTTCACTTGGTGAATGCAGAGGAATAACTTAGTGCTGTTCACACTGTGTCATGTGGTGTGTTCATGTATGACCTTTCACTTCACTTTGATTTTATGTGCCTTATGACAAGCTTCTGAAAGCACGTCATGATGATTAGTGTGAGTGCAAAGGGACGGCATTTACTGAGGCAGGAAACAGACAACTTTCTTGGCAAGAGGAGGATAGTGGTGGCTTGAATGATCAGAGAGATACTGAAGATGTCTGTGATAGAATCTGACAGCTGTTATGCAGGTCCAGTGCCCCCTGCCCATGTGTTGACTCTAAGCAAAGTTTTCCTTACACTAGCCATGGTCCGACAGAGCATCTGGTCTTTGCAGTGGGGGGATGGTTTTGTGCCTCAAAATGTGTGTAGAAATGATTCAGCATCACATGCCCTGTAGATGATGCTAACCTGCATGCAGTGGCACTAAGCATGTACACACTTCCCTGCTCTGATGGCCTGGGACAGATTGGCCTTTTCTGTTCACAGGGCACCTGATCTGAAGGTGGTGTCTCGGGTTCTCAACAGCGTGTACACCTCTGCAGTCATCCCTGGCTTCTGTTGGGGCATGTGGTGATGTCTTAGACAACGATGACAGTGACATCATCGATGCACTTAAAGGTCAGTCACCGAATGCCATGTACTTCTCCAGGATGGTAGAGCTATCATAGGTTGTTCTGCTTCAAAAAGGGCTTGGCACACCTGATGAGCAGTCTGTATGCTGGGATCAGCATTACGAGCATGTGGTCCAAGTAGCCAAGGTCGGGGTGGGGCTCAGCACAGTACGTCCAGCATAACGTCCCCCGTCGTTGCAAAGTATTGACAAAATTTAGGGAGAACTGATTTGAGATTTTAAATGATTTTAAGCTCTGGCAACAATTATCAGTCTGTCTGGGTGTACGTTTTGGAGTTCACTGATGGTTCCATAAAGCGCGCTGTGTGGGGTGTACAGCGCGACTATGAGCACGGCCATTTCCACAGTAAACAACCAGCTACAGCTGTGTCCCCTCCAAAAAAGTAGTCCTTTAAAGTGACACTACCGAAACACACCTTAGGCGCTTTGCACATTTCTTTCACATGTGCATCTGCAGTGGCCCAGGGAGCTTTTTCCAGAGATTAGATAAAAGACAATACATTTGCAATATGGAAGTGGAAACTGGAACAGAAGTGAAAGTGAGTTTCCAAAACTGGAGTTCAAAAAGGTTGTAGGGCTGAACTGTAGGGAGATGTTTATGAGAATCTTGGAAAATGACTCATGAAAAAAACATGATCCAAAACAGAAAGCAACTCTCCCAAAAGAATGGAAGCTGTAATAAATCCAGAATTGACACACTACTTACCAGGCATCAAAAATCACTGCAGTGTGTGCATTCAAAGCACAGCAAGTTTATTTGCATAGCGCATTATCATACACAGAGGTCACAATACTGTAAATGCAGTTTTCATAATTATATCTTTTGCATTGTTTTATAATCTGAGTTTACAAACCACCAGCAACAATCAACAGCTCAGTCCAGCACACCATGCAACACTATTTCTGTCTCCCAGCTGTAGTCTCATTAGTAGGTTTTGCCATACAGTCGTCATTTTCTTCAGATTTTGTTCAAAATATTAAATTGTGAAATATTTCTTCTCAAAATACCAAATTGCAGACACAGTATTGTGAACCATGCAAAATCATGGGCTGAGTGCATCATTACTATATTGAATACTGATTTAGAAAAGGTAAAATTCAGAAATTGAGCCTCAAAAATTAAATATGCTTTGTCCTGACTCTAAAAATTGGCCCTTTGTTCTTTCAATGGCCATTTTAACTAGAAATTAAAAATATAAAAGGATGGTCTCTGACTTTTGCAAAAAAAACTGTAGAACTTCCATTACTTGTTAGCTACAAGTATCTTCAGTGGAAACATAAAGTTTCAGACACCAAATACATTTTGGCTGATGTGCTACATTTGGGGAAAGGGGAAAACCAAGGAAATTTGATTTTTTGGCCAAACCATCACTTTAAGAATGAACAGAATTCATGAATTGCACACAGTACCGAAGGGCTACAGTGGTGTAACTGCATCTGACAGAGGGACGGGCTCGTAATCTGGCCTTGTGTCCTTGTGCATAATGTGAAGCAGGAAAAAGTGAAGTGTGTGTGTGCAATGCAAGCGCACAGGCAGAGGGGTATCAGGCACTAGCAGACTTTACTAATCAAACCCATAAGCCCCTGCTGCACGTACAGGATTCTCCTGAGAGCAAAACTCTTGCCTTCTCTCAACATCGCTCTCATTCTTTTGCATTTGCAGAAATCCTCTGTCCTGCTCTCTTACTCCGCTTCAAAACACTTTTCTTCCAAATCTAAAAGAAGGTGGATACAGACAGTTCTGGGGGTTTTATGTATTTTTGCATTCATCTCCCTACTTGGACAGACTATCTGTTCAGCAATGGACATAGGAAATAGGAAAGGACATTTAATGGAAAAGAGACAAAAAACACTGGACCTCACAAACTCACAAATTTTGTCCACTGAAAACAAGCTTTGTTCGGAACAAGCCAGGAGAAGATGAGGCAACAAAATTAATGCTGATACAAATAAACCAAGAAGACATAGAGTGAGAGGGGAGTAACAATGAGCGCGGATACAGACTCAGCTAAACCGGCTCGTGATGCAACATCTAATGAACTCAATCAGCCATGAATCAGTCAGCAAACAGCAGCATGTGTGAGGCGTGTTTGTGAACAGCAGTAATCCATGCAGCATTAGCTCCCTTCACTTTGACATTCAGCACTTTTTTTCCCAACTTCAGTCCAGTGAAACAGTTCAGTCTGACTGCTCAGACATCCAGTCATGTGACTTTCAGAGAGAGAGAGAGAGAGGCAGACAGAGAGAGAGAGAGAGAGAGAGAGAGAGAGAGAGGAGAGGAGAGGAGAAGGGGTTGGGTGGGATTTCTCCTGATCTATGCCAGCAGAGAGGCATAAAGCTGTATTGAAGTTAAAAAAAATGTTTCTTTAATGAAACAATGACAAATATAGCCTAACCGGTTACTAAAATACTACCAGGTAAAACAACTCCTCAAGAGAGAAATTTTCTATAGGATTTAAAAGGAACGTCTTAGTGCATCCAGCATCTATCAGTTTAGAAAATGACATGCGCTAGACTCAAAAGGAGAACTAGAAGCTACATGTCATGTGGGACTGGGGGATTCCTTTCCTATGCATAGAAGTAAAATATTCAGAAACTCAACTGCATTTTATTACATGGGATAGATCTAGAGTGTGTCCGCCTCCAGTGCTGAAGAGCTCTGAATGCCATCCAGCTCTGACCTGAGTCTTGCAAAGTTGCAAATGTTGAATGTACTTAATCAGCGTCCCTCACTTACCCTGTCAGTCCCAGAAGATGTACTCAAATGACCAGACATGCCAACAGCTAGTCAACACTGGTCAGGAGGCTCCAAGTCCTAGCACACCCCCACATGTCAGTCAAGTGGTGAGACCAGCTTTAATTAGTATAGTGTACAGTTCAAGTGAATGTAAATGCACTGTACCTTTCATAGCTGAAGCTTCAAACATCAAATCTTGCAGGTTGTTGAATGAACACTTCAGAGCTGAACTGACTATTTCGCTGGACTTAAACAAACTTGTATGCGTCAAATATAACATGCTTTCCCCAGTGGCCTTAACTATATAAACATTTTTGCTGTTATATTAGCTTCAGCAAAAGACCTCCTGAATGACCCAATAAACGCCTTGTATTACAGCCCCATATTTCACGGCCACATTGACATTTCTGTTTTAGTGATCAGCAGAGATCCGCAGGGATCTGCAGACAGTTTCCACCACCTTGAGCAGGCTGCCTGCAGACTGACAGCAAGGGTGAACAACACACGTCCCGAAAGTACTGCACATTCAGTGGTAATAACTCTTTAATAACAGTGCTATGGAAGTTTAAATGCTACTACCTCTCCGCGTGACTGTCCGGGCCACTTTTTCTGGGAGTTGTCGAGGTCTTCCTACTTCACGGCCACATGCTTCAGAAAGCTGTTCTGGAGTGCCGCTCTGAAGCTTCGTGACTTCTTTATGTTTTCGCCTCTTTCCTCTTTGCTCTGCCTGTCAGGGAGAGAGCTGTGGCCCACTGCAGGGCAGACAGCGGTGTTAACTGGAGCCGAACGCAGGGAGGAGCTGAACCGGCGGTGTGTTTTTTTTTCCCGCCCGTATTCCACAAAACCCCGCCTTCCTGCACTCTGATTGGCTGGCAGTCCACATTCAAGAAGAGGTGTGCTGTTCCAGAACGCTTTAACAAGCAACAGCAGTAAAATGACACAAGCTCCGCCCAGTATGTTCGGGGTCAACTCTAGCTCCACCTCTAGCACTCTGATTGGATAATAGTTCCCACTTACAGGCAGTCAACTTTTCTAGAACCTCGTTCCACCTTCTGCACTCTGACTGGCTAATAGTTCACACTCATGGGCTGCATCGGAAATCGCATACTACTTGAGTAGGTACTACATTTGAATTGGAACGTACTGCTCTACCGTTAAAACAGTACGTTCTATACAGTATGAATGAGGGTAGTATGAAAGGAATTCGGACGTACTGTATCCGCTGTGTTGATGTTGTCACGTGTCATGCGTCGTCACAACAGTTATTTTTTACCTTTACAGAGGGCATTTTCTCACAAGTATAATTTAACCACAATGAATGCGTAATTAACGCTTTCTTTAAGGTACTTACACTTGAAAAGAGCCTCGTCTCTGTTTTCCGCCATTTTTCGAATATGACGCCGCATTTCCCACTGCCTTATGGGATAGCGCAGTGCCCATCAAATGCCTACTACAGAATTTGGCTGAAAGCAGTAGGACATCTGGGTACTTCTCGCCTACTGTTTTTCCAATACTATGAATTCAGACACACTACTTGCCTCGCATACTGTTTTTGCATACTATATAGTACATAAGTATGTGAATTCAGACGCAACCATAGGCAGTCAGCTGTTCTAGAACTCAGTAGCTCCACCTTCTGCACTCTGATTGGCTAATAGTACAGACGTGGGGAGTCAGCTGTTCTAGAACCCTTTAGCTCCACCTTCTGCACTTCACACACGCAGGCAATCAGCTGTTCTACAACCCTGTAGCTCCACTTTCTGCACTCTGATTGGATAACAATTCACATTCACAGACAGTCAACTGTTCCAGAACCTCATAGCTCCACCTTCAGCACTCTGATTGGCTAATAGTTCACACTCATAGGCAGTCAGCTGTTCTAGAACTCAGTAGCTCCACCTTCTGCACTCTGATTGACTAATAGTACACACAGGGGGAGTCAGCTGTTCCTGAACCCTGTAGCTCCACATTCTGCACTCTGATTGGCTAGTAGTTCACACTCATATGCAGTCAGCGGCTCTAGAACCTTGTAGCTCCCCTTTCTGCACTCTGATTGGTTATTAGTTCAGACTCAGGCAGTCAGCTGGTCTTGCACAGTTTCAGGTATTCCCTGACACCCAACACACCTGACCCAGCTCAGGAAGATGATTACCGGATCTTGATAAAACTGTGCAGTGCAATGGGACCAGATGACCAGTTGATTCATGATGGATTAGAAATATTACATTTTTGTAGGATCTATTTTGCAACTATGTATACAAATCAGAACAATGCCCTAAAACGTAACTATTGGAGAAGAGAAAAAATCATTCTATTTTTCAAGTAAACGGAACCAGTCAATTTGGACTATTTTTGTTTAAAGTAAAGTAGAGCTGTCCCTTATAGAGATGTATGAACACACTAAAGTACACAGTATGAACAATGTGAAATCTATTTTTCTGCATTCAACAACTTTCTAACTAACAGGCCATTTGTCATATTTGGATACAGTACAAATCTGGTAGCTAATTTACATCCCAAAATGAAAATGGTTTCGATATGTTGTCAGCATGTGCCGCCACATCTCCGCACTGCATCTGTATTATTTTTAAGATACGCAGCTATTCATAAAACCTTTAGGGCTGTGTCCCTGAATGCCCAGGCCTAGAACTGTATATGCATAAATATGCACATGTTGTTGTTGGTTTGTGACGATGGAAATTTCTGTTTCCACAGTTTGTCATATTTATAGCCATGGCCCATGAATCTAAAGCCATATTCGCTTTCATGCGCCTCAATGAGCTTTGGTTTTTATTGCTGTTCTGTGTAGTCTACAGTAATCTTGTGTGGTAATAAAAACTGTCAAGTAACAATTTTTATAATGTGCCATATTATGACACATTTTTGACTAAGCCACATCCTCTGCAGGCCCCTTGTACCAAGTTGCGTTGAAAGAAATATGAAGCCCTTTTTATGCTGTAAACATGCTACAGACCCCCGGCGCTGCCAGAGCCTGTGCTGTGCTGATTTAGGTGAGGGAGTAAATTGCCGTTTCTGAGAAATGGTGAAGCTTGAAGGGAATGCAAAGCTGTGGGAGAAGAACAGCCCACATAGTTCACCTGCACACACACACAAAACACACACACACACACACACACACACACACACACACACACACACACACACACACATACACAAACACCGATGCACCAGAGCTTGGCGAGCACACATGTGGTAGATCAAGCCAGATCAGAAAGCTTCATCACTTCCACAGAGTGAAGACGTTTGTTAGCGCCCTCATACACCAGTTCCTTCAGGCCTCTCTCTGAGCGTCTCTCACACTCTCTGTCTTTCTCTCTGGAGGCTCTCAGTCTTGGTGAGTGCTTAATGGGCTTGTTTGGCCTTTTTTTGCTGTTCTCTAGGAGGGATGCCTTGCTCTTATCTCATTCTTAGCTGATTTCACAACCTGTCCACTGTTGTTGATGTAAATGTCAGTCTGGTAAACGTGCATAAATGAGGCGAGGGAGACCAGAAGGCTGCTGGACTGACAGATGTGAGTTTGGCAGAGACCAAATTATGGCCTTGTGCTTGGCCAGACTAGAACTGCTGCAGCCATCCAAGAATGTTGATAACGTTGTTCAACACGTGCTGGCCTTTGTCCACTCAACGTGGGCTGGACTGCAGCAACCCATAAGCCTTCAGCAGCGAGGGTTCAATCAGGTTTTCAAAACTTTCCTTTGTCTGATGTGTTGTATGTGTTATTGTGCTGTATCCTGTGGCTGAGGAACCATTAAGATCACTCTTTTGTTGCTGTGAAGACAAAAGTTACATCTTTTGATTCTTTTGATTTCATAATGCAAGCAGCATGGCATTTTTACATGTGTTACTTTAACTCTCATTACATTCCAATGCTTTGACACTGTATTTTCTTCCTTTGTGCAGAGAAAACATGATTAAGAACTATTTCAAAAGATTAGATTGAGGCACATTCTCAAAGCATGACTTTATATTGGCTCGACTTTAAGAATGGTCTTTTGTACATGTTCAGTTGAAACTCAACCTGTTCTTTTTAATGCGTTCTTTTTAATCTGAATTTTCCTTTTTTAACTCTTCCATTTGTTTTGTAGAGCTGTTTGATATGGACTCGTCCTGTTCTTTTAAACTGTTCAATTCTCTCTTGAGCAATTCCTTGTGACTGTTCAATTTTTACTTGAAAAATACTTTTAAACTGTTTAATTTGACCCTGAACTGCTCATTTTAACAGTTCAATTTTATCTTGAACTATTCTTTTTAGCTATGCAACCGTAGCCCTCTTGAACTGTACTTTATAACTGTTCAACTTAAACTCAGACTGTTCTTTCTAACTCTTAAATTTTAAACCAGACCATCATTTTTAAACTTTTTAAATTTTTAGTTCAAATATTTGATTTGCGATCAGTCGACAGTAATACTGGGATTGGCCTTGATTTCAAATTGCCCAGTGGTTTTGAACATGATGCAATGCTGTTTTGTAAATAACATTACTATTTAAATGAACAGTGGTGTGTTTTTTTTACACTATATAGTTGGAAAGATTTCTGTTAATGTCACTACATTGCGCTGTGCTGAAGACAAAAGTGAGATGTTAAGAGGCAAATGTGCGCTGCAGCAGACATGAAACAGCAGCCTTTCCAGCACAGAACGGTTCAGAGCAGCTGCGACTTCAGAGCTGGAGATAAAATTATATTTAAAGAGATATCGAACTTGAAACAAACTGACGTTTTCTTTGGCTCAAGGTAGCAGATGTCTGCAACCTGTTCACCATTTACAGCTTAACACTTACAGTTAAAACAGAAGAACTAGAGATCAAATAGAGATCATAAAAAATGCAGTTCGCAAATAATGTGTTCAGTATTAAATGCTGGAGTAAGATAACTTTTTTGCCCTTGCACAATTATGCTAGTTTAATTATGCTGCTATTAGACCTCAGGGAAATTGCCTCATATCTGCTAATGTGTTTGAGGTTTCATATCAGCAACTGTGACATTTTTCTTAACAACAAAGAAATACAAACAGCGGGCAGGACTTAGGGAAAGGGCAGAAATCCAAACCTGTCTCAACTCCAAATGCCCACTTTATATAATTTAATAGAACCGTGGGAACAGCTAAATATGGGCACAAAGTCAAGCAAAGCCATTTAAGCAAACATGAACAACAATCATAACATGAAGAGTAATTTTGGAAAGGACAGGGGTCTGTCCCTCTAATGGCCTTTCACATGTTGGAAAAAACTGCCTTTGTGAGAGAAGATTATTTCTATTTTACAGGGACTAATTATTTCTATTTTATTATACTAAAATGGAAAAAATTAATTAATATTAATACTAATGAATACTGAAAAACGCATGAAAAGGGTTACGTATAATTCTAACAGTACATTCTAACCTAAACTCTGATGGTGGATCTTAAGAAATAGAGAATATAATGTGTTTTTCCCAAAAAAATAATGACAATTTTAGATTTTTGTTTAACTTTTCTTGACATTTTACACCCATACATGTAGTCCAAAGATAAAATTCCATTGTTCTAATGAAGTGAGCTGATACAATTACAAAACTGATTCTGGACCTGCAGCTATGAAAGGGTGTACTGATGAATGGAAGGAAAACAATGAGCCCATGGAAGACCATTATAAAGAGGAGTAGGAAATATTGTGATTTCACTTCATTGAACAAAAAGTACCACAAAGGACGGAACATTTTTCTCATTTGTACTCAAACATTACAAATATAATTACAAATATTTTAGACCTAGTGAGCCAAAGCAACACATATGAATGTGATTCCTGAACTGTGAACCGCTGTTGAACTCTAGGACTAATTTTTCTTGCATTTAGCCTGAAACGTGTTCATATTCTTGTTACAATATGGGCCGTACACTCAGAAAAAGGGCCTAAAGGTTTCTGCTTATTTATAGTACTTTGAAACCTCTGATTGCCTAGCGTGAGTAAGGCTTTGATAACTGATGGAGTGTTTTCGCTGCTTGCTTTCAGAGTGTAACCCAGTCCTGTGAATCTCACTCGAATGTGGGGGTGTCCTCATTAGTTTGCTTTGCACCCAAACGCTGCGGTCTTTTTCACATGCTTCCGAAACGTAAATAAGCTGCCTGGGTGTTTTTCCTTAGTGGAAACTCAAGCAAGCGGTTATAGGCCTGCAGTTTTGATGCAGTCTGTGTTTGTGAACAGTGCACACAGTGACCTGTAATGATGAACTTTCAAATCCATTGCCCTGCTATTGATTCAAAAAGATCAGACACTCCATTGGATCTGATGGCAAGTAAGGTCAGTAAATTTGAACTGACGAATAGAAAACCTGTGATAGGGCAGAAGATATGCAAGTGACACTGCACACTGGGAAAAAACAATCCAAATAACAGTCCAAATAGCAGTCCAAATAGCATGTTCCACACTAACAATATGAACAATAAAGAAACAATAAACGTGTCATTATATGGGTTTCTCAGCACTGAAATAATAAAAATGCAATTAAAACTAATTTTCAGTTTAAAGTTCCATATATGTGTGAGTTTTGAATGCATATGAAAACAGCAGTACACATCATTGTTACACATCATGTTGTACACACCAACAACATTTCGAGGCCACAGTTGAGGTAAAATTGAAGAAAACTCAAAAATAAACTCTACTTGTTGTAATGAGCAATATGTCATGTCAGACGTCATCACTAGTCTTATAATATCCTCAGAAATTATTTTAATTGGTATCAAATTTTAGATACAATGCTTAAAGGTGGTTTAACCATGTTAGCCACTGCTGCCATCATAGCAAAGTGGAAAGTGTGTGAAGCTAAAGAAGGACTTTCTACCCTGAAAGCTTGGGGACAGACCCACATTTAGAAGATCAAGTCTGGATTATGATCATAACTATCAGTTTCTGTGAGCCATTTTCTCCACTGTGCATTTAAGAAGAGTGTGTGCTTAGTAAACACACACACACACACACACACACACACACACACACACACACACACACACACACACACACACACACACACA
>JBBPCW010248724.1:0-14491 GCA_037974425.1 Phenacogrammus interruptus
TCTCTCTCTCTCTCTCTCTCTCTCTCTCTCTCTCTCTCTCTCTCTCTCTCTCTCTCTCACTCACACACACACACATATATATAAGCCTATTTTTATAGTGTAAACCCTAAATATGCTCCCATATATGCTCCTAAAACACTTTCATTAATTTTTAAATTCAGCTTAATACATTACCCTTAAAGAAAATGTAAATAAAAACCCATATTCATACTGTACAGTGTTCACGGAACTGGTGTCTCCCGCAGTGCCAGAATGTAAAATACTGATATTACCTCTATATAAACTGTACTGTAATTCATGCATGTTTCTTTGGTATGCGCTGTTGTTTTCTTTGGTATAAGCGGGTAAATACAGTGATAATTTAATTTAATTGACAGTGATAAAAATACAGGGCTTTAAGAAGAACAAAACGAATTGCCTTTCTAACCATCGCACCCAAACATAAACAACCAGCACAAGGACGAGGGGTGTGGTGGATGAGGCCCGGAAGTCACAAAAGCAAAAAAAGGTGGAGGATATCTGTGGTTTGCGGGGGTTTCCACAAACAATTATTAGCGAGAGACTGAAGCCGCAACTGCTGAACTGTGTAAGCAGGGGGGGTGACTGTATACAGATCTCAGTTCAATCAAGCTTTGTTATTGACAAAATAGTTTGATTCATAGAAACCCATCCTGTGACATAGAGAACTTAACGGATCCGTGGCTTAATGTTTTAGGGCCAGATTCCACCCCCAGCATACCTTCAGAGGTCTTGTGGAGTTCATCCCTCAGTGGGTCAGAGCTGCCATGTTAATCAATGCAGGCTTTTATACTTTGTTTATACTTTGTTTATACTTAGCTGTTTGTAAAAAAAAAAAATATATATATATATGTTTTTGAAGCACATGATGCCAGATTTGTGGAAAGAAAAAGTTTTTCTAATATAATAAATATCCGAATTGCAGACCTAAACCTGTTGCTATATGTAACTTATTCAAATAGTGCAGCAAAACATTCAATTCCTAAGGGTCAATAATTATTACTACAAAGCTTTGTATCCTTGCAGTCCCAGCCTCAGACTGAATATTGCCTTCCCAACACTTCATGAAAGACTGATAAACTCTAGGTCACACTGAGATAAAAAGCTCTGCGTATCTGTGATCTATGTGGTTTGAAGTTAGAGGGCTGTAGCATGCTGCTTCTCCCAGACACTTCTCTCAGAAACTCTAGTTTATGGATCAAATAGATGACACAAAGCAATGTTCAGGCTCTGCATCTTTCAGCAGCTCTGTCTTACTCTTTGCTTTGATGCCTTCTTTAACACCAAATTCAAACAGATCTTATAAATATACTGATTAATACTCTAATAACACACCCTTTTTACTGAAGTGAAACTGCTTGAAACTTGAGGTTTTTACCAGCAATAACAAATGCATGGTGCACTTTAATATTATGTCTCACGGATAGCACATTATAAGAAGTGGAGAAATTCTCTCGAAAGTATGGATTCCAAATGTTCAGTTGATCCAAAATTACAAAATTACTTAACATTGAATCAAATGGAAAAAGTCAGTAGTCTTGAACTTACTGAATCAGACCCTGAAAGTAGTAGACGTTATACATTACATAACAATTTATGAAACTGTGAATGTGTTTTAGTAATTATATTGTATATATTCAGTGTGTATAAAATAATGATTCTTTGATTTGTTCCCTGGATACCGCCACTGGACACATCTGATCAAGTGTCAATGACAGATATGGCATTTTAAAGGCTAAAATAAACAAATTTCAAATAAAAATGTGGATTCTGATAAATGAAACGTACAATATTGCACCTGACGTTGCTGATAAACATGAACTGAAATTCTGTTTTAGCTTGTTTTGCTCGTTTAGCATACAAACGTGACACATAAACAAACTGTGGGAAGATTTGCTCATGTCAGCTCTGTGAAAGTAGCAGAACTTTTAAAAACATACAAACATGACTGATGTCTGGATTTCAGAAGGAACTTCTAAACATCTGTAACCCTTCATTTTGTTCTTTTTAATTGTGTTCATCCAGAAATTGATTGAAAGAGGAGGGAACAACAGGTGCCTAATGTGACTGACCAAGCCTCTGTATGTGTGTGTGTCTATGATTTACAGCTCTGGAAAAAAATAGGAGACCACTGCAAAATGTTTAGTTTCTGTCATGCACACCAGGTCACGTGCAGTCAAAGGGCACCAGAAATGACTATAAAGGTCTAAAAATAGGAAACAGGTGTTAGTCCCTCGCACAGTCATTGAAGTTACATAACTGTCCCTAAATCCAGTCGATTCTGGTACCCTGAGTACTCTGGCTCTTCGGAGCAATCTATCCCTGTGTGTGCGCGTTTGGTGCAAACCTCAACTCCTTTCAGGAGCGTTCTCAGAATAAAACACGTGGTCAACCCGCTCTCGTGCCAGTCACACTTAGGCTCTTCCGCCACGCAGCAAGGTTGTGCCTTGGTTGTCCGGTCAGTCATTTCTGTGTGGTCGTGACAGTTTCTTAGATTTTATCTTTTATAGGTGCAAGTATTGAACTGAACATCTTTGCCTTAGTTTTTAAGAACTGCTTACAATATTTCTCCTAATTTTCAAATGAAAATATTGATCTTTAAAGAATATTTTAAAGGAAATTACAATACATTAAAATAAGAGAAATGATGCAGTGATGATGATTTAGAACGCTTAGTTTGAGAAACCAGGTTTTGTTAGTTCTTCAGTTCCTTGTGCCAGAGGTGTAAAGAGTACCTGAAAACCGTACTTGAGTAAAAGTACAGATACCTTACTGTAAAAATGACTCCATTACAAGTCACCAATTCCAATAAGACTTGAGTAAAAGTCTTAAAGTATCTGATTTTATAAGAACTTAATTATTTTACTCGTACTGAATGTAGGCTCAAAGAACACCAAGAAATGTGAAAAACAAGAAACTGTTTATTTGAAGTTTTATTTCCTAATATAGAAATGAAATTGAACACCTGAATATTTCAAAATAGCACATATAGGTAAATAGCATCCAGTACCTTCAGCACCCTGCAGATGGCGATATTGCCTCTTCCGCCATGGTAGATAAAGATGCCGACTTGTCGCGCAAAATCGGAAGTGTCTGAACAGACGGTAAGGGTCTGTTCAGATGTAGTGGAGTAAAGGGTAGATATATTCAATCAAAAATGTAGTTGAGTAGAGAGTAAAAGTTGCTTATATTTTTGATACTCAGTACAAGTACAAAGTAGCCAAAAAATACTTAAGTACAGTAATGAAGTCCATTTACTCAAATATTTTACACCACTGCCTTGTGCTGAATATATATATATATGGAATTTTGCTCACACCATTGTAAGTAATTGTAAGTAATAAGCTATGAGACCTTGCACACACTTCCACTGGCCCTGTTCTACCATAATGTAAATGCATTTCCTGTCAGACATTCTTCCTTACAGACTAACTGTAGTTAGTTAGACACTTCACTAAAGTCTCCATCACTCCATATCAATAAATCGAAAACAGCTTAACAGCTGCTTTAGAAGGGCATCGATGTGAAGTGATGTTAATTATGTTCTTTGATCCATCTTGTCTGATGAAGAAAGGTCATGCAATGATGCCATTACAGCGTTTGACAGATCTATTTTTCTCTGCCTATTATGTGAATGGAATATTCAGTGAAGAGCTTGACTGTAAGTGACTGACTGTTAGGCAATTTGGAATTCTAGTAGTATATTAGTGCAAAACTGGTATTGCACATATTTGGCCCATCAATTAGACCATATTTACAATCAGTAACGTTTTTGCATCAAATATATTTCACATTTTTTGGCCCATTGAGTAGACCGTATTTACAGCCAGTGATGTTTCCTCATAAACTTGGTCCTTCAGTTGTAAATCAAAACATGATTAGTTCTTTTCACTGCCTTTCCTAGTTTTATTGGTGATTAATCTGGACATCATTCTAGTGTCTGAAAGCCTAAACACTATATCTGCTTATAATTTTCTGCTGTGTTTTTAAAGAATTGAAGTAGTGCTAAAGTATACAGTACAAAGTATTAATATAAACAAAATTTGGTAAAATACAATGAAATGAATTTTCACATGTACCTCTTTATTTCTCTAGTGGTCTGGAAGGCCTTGCATGTATATCTCTATTGCCCAGATATACGGTAAAAATGCAACAAAATTATTTTTCAGAGCAAGTTGAGTCAAACACAAGCTAAAATAACTGGTCAGGCTATGTCTTTAGTTTACAGTAAAAGGTGCATATTATGTAAAACTTAATCGTCCTCATTTAAAAAAAAGTTAGATGTAGTTGTATGTATACATAGTCACATACTATTATTATCAGAGTTAGTATATGTGGTATATGTGCCTGCTACTAAAATTGGAACAATACAGAGAACATTAGCATTGCAAGGATGATGCGTCAAATTGTCAAGCGTTCCTTATCTTTTAGGGTTCGTTGGTGCAGTAGGGAGCACGACAGTTTCATAATCTGAAGGTCTTGAATTTGAGCCTCACACAGGGCAAAAGAATTTTTGGGGTGTTCAGAAGGTTGTGGGTTTGAATCCCAGGACTGCTAGTGGCACCACTGAGGTACACTTGAGTAAGGTACTGTCCCCACTCATTGCTCCCCAGGTGCCCCTCATTGGTGGCAGCCTGCTGCTTCACTTGGTGAATGGGTTAAATGCAGAGAAAGAATATCACATCCTTCACGCTGTGTGCTCTGTGGGTTCACAAATGGTCACTTTACTTTTTGCAATATCACAAAACGCAATGCATTTACATATATCTGCCTGTTCACGCTAAAAGCACTTTAGCCCCACTCATTCACATTAATATATTTCAGCTCTTAAACCATAAATGTATTTTTTATGTAACGCAGCCTGTATTCTTTTTTTGAATAAGGTGCACAAAGCAGTCAGAAAAGAGGGTTTTTCATATCGGCATGGAAAGGTACAGTAACAATAACAATCTGTTTAATTCTATGGGGTACATATATTTACACAAAGACAAATGTAGAATATGGGCTCTTTAACTTGCATGATTGATGCAGTTTTGATCAAAAATCAAATAATATGGTGGTGCCAGTTACTAACTGAATCTGATCACCTATGTTCTTTTTACAGTGTGAATCAGAGCCCATTTATAATGGTAAGTTCTTAAAACAAAAGGTTCTTGTTTAATAAACAGTATTAGTAATTATTTGAATTGTTTTTGGTAAGGCTATAAAATTTGATATACACTGTTGCTGTATATATTTGCTCTTTGATAGAAGAAGCAAACCACCAGACTGACTTCAGCAATATGGTTATTCTTAGCCACAAATGCTAGACAAATAGGAAAATATCAAATAATGGCGGTGGACAGGCATCAAAATGTGTTGTCTGCATCTGCGACACCATGTTGTATTTTTAGTTGGATCTGTCATTTTTAGGAATTCAGTTGGTCTAATGCCACTTCAATCATTGAAAATGGGGGGAGATCATTTTTAGACCATAGATGTCAGCCTTTCATATTTCATGCTGTCACAGATATTATCTACATGTTCCCATAGGAAAATAAGGCATGACCTATACTGAGTATGCACTCACCCTATTAACAGCAAGGAAAGTCTGAGTCATATTGCCTTATCATAGATGACTGCTTCTCATCAGTTTCTGTGATTAAGGATTGTTGCTTATAATAAGAATTAAGCTCAGTCTTAGAGAGCCTTATGGATAGAAATTCTCCACTGGAAATCTTTTGCTGCCCAAGACTGGGCTTATAAGGATACTTCAGCATTTTTCAACTTAATTTCACACCTGCTACGGCTGGAGCATATGGTCCTCAGACTTTTACTACAGACACTTTTCTTTGAATTTAGAAAAGACTTACTCTTTATTAGAGACCATTGGACAATTGCTGAAATGCATCAATGTTTATGTAAAATATCTTTTGAATCAGTTCACCACAGAGCTATAATGTGATGTCTTGCAATGTCTTTTTTTCGAAGATAGTACAAACAAATTCTGGTAACCATTACTGTTTAGTGGAGTTTATGCTGTTTTCTCAGGCTCCAGCCTGATCACCATGGATACCAGAAAACCTTAGAGATACTGACAGCGGCTCCTGTTATAAATTAGCTCTGGCTCAGCTGAGTTTTCTGGTATTTTGTGTGTATAAGGATATTCAATAAAAATTGTTGTTCATGGTAACTGACAGTATGATATAGATGAGATAAGAGGAGTAGCATTCCTGGAATATTCCTTTAATCTGACAACGGTAACTATCCTTATACACAAATACAAGAAAACATTTTTTTTTGCCAGTAGAGCATTTTGAAGAGATTTGAATGCTTTGAAATTCTCTGTAAACACTGCATAATTTCTCTTATTTTGTTATTTCTTTTTCCAAGTTATGCTTTCAAGCAGTGGTCCCCAACCTTTATTTCGTCACCGACCGGTTTAATATCAGAAACTATGTTCACGGCCCGGCCTTTAAGGAGTGGCAGATAAATATACGTATACGTATTTATACAAATAAATGATACGCAAAAAAATGGGGATATTTTAAATATATAATAATGGGGTATCTTTAAAATATAATCATAAACGTAAATCCAACGTGTACTCGCAGTTTTATTAGCGGCATTTTCATAACAACGAGCCAACAACATAACACGGGTAACATCCACTGTTTTTTTTCTCTGCAGCCCACGGACCGGCACCACATGTCCCACGGCCCGGTACCGGTCCGCGGCCCGGGGATTGGGGACCACTGCTTTAAAGAACAATATTTTTATTTGGAAATTAGGAGAAATATTGTCAGGTCATTCTTAAAACTAAGGCAAAGCTGTTTACTTTAATACTTGCGCCTATAAATGATCAAACCTGAAACTGAACATTTTTGCAGTGCTCTCTTATTTGTTTCCAGAGCTGTATTTCTTTAATAAAGGAATCACTTTGTCACACATGAGCACAGCACACAGTGTGAACAGCATGACATTCCTCTTTGCATTTTACCTATTCACCAAGTGAAGCAGTGGGTGAGGGGTCACCCCGGGGAGCAGTGTGTGAGGAAGGTAATTTGCTCAAGTGCCCCAGTGGTGCCACTGGCACTCCTGGGATTCAAACCTACAACTGATTGCAGGTGCAACTCCCTAACCACCAGAACACCAGCTGCTCTTCATGCCTGAGTGAATTAACAGCAGTTTTGTTAATAGCATCTTAATTTCTTTAATAACAGGTATACTCTGTGTGATTCTTTGCTGTCAAACACAAAAGATGAACTCGAGATCTTGGTCACGGTTCTAAGGATGGCTGTCGTCACAGTCTTGGCACCAACAAAATTCTGATTGTATCACATTGTGACTGCTGGTGTGACCTGTGTCTCCTCAACAATAAATAAATATCTGCAATGAAACGTAAGAAATCTCACAGTCCAGGTTCCATAAAAGGTTTGAGGTGGACCTCATAACAGTTGCTCAGTCTCATAACTACCCAACTCATAACATATAGGTAGTTACCAAATCATTCATAGAACTATGTAAATGATAAACCCGCGCTTTAGTGGGACACGTGTTGTGAGACAAGTGTGTATATGAGTGTAGGCACTGCAAAAGTTTTTATATATTACTGTAACAAACTGATATATTCCTTTACAAAGATTTCTGAAAATAAATCTAACCAAATAGCACATTTCTGACAAATGTTACATTTTTCCCGACTGCTTTTAAGTAAATAATTACAGTTTACAGTAGGAAACAGTCCCAGACGTGGAATTCCAAAACACATTTATGTAATAAAACTTCATTATCCAAAGTTAAAAGAGTTGGAAAAGAAAGCCCCAGCCCACACTCCTCCATAAGAGAGTGGAAGTAGAAATGGAGTAAAAGGAAAATAGACATTAAAGAGGAGTTGTTTTGAGTCAGGCATTTACCAAGGCTGTCATTTAAACTTCAAAAGGTTTCAGTGACCCTGAAGTCTTTAGGAAAGTGTGGAGTTCAACACACACACACACGCACGCATGCATGCACGCACACACACACACGCACGCACGCACGCATGCACGCACGCACACACACACACGCACGCACGCATGCACGCACACACACACACACAACCCCCACACTCTCAACATCAGTGGTGAATCATAATACAAGAAAATACTCACCCTCTGGACTAACTCATAAGTATTCATAAGAGAAAAAGTTTGAATAGTTCTGTCGGGAGTATATTAGGAGTCTCATGTGCTACACAGTTCCTGATTCAGTTCACGGGGGATAATTACCTGAATATATTAATGAAGCATGTAAAAACAGAGAAAAAAAAACAATAACCATGCTGATCTATGCTGGTCCATGCATGGCATTACTTAACCAACACACACTTCTGATAATTACTGCCTTCTGTTCTTAAATATGATGCCCAGTCCTTTCTCCAAGCTGACTGATCAGTGAAGTTCAGTATCTACCGACAAAACTCCCAAAACTACAAAGCATTATTTTGCTTTAGAATGTAGTACCTCTATAAAGCTCCCTTTGGACTGGATCAGATGGGTATCCAGTATTTAGCACAAAAATGAAGACAAAAGCTGCACTGGGATGCCCCTATTTAAAGCTTGTTCATTTTTATCAGCAAATTCATTCAGCAGAAGTGTCCGCAGGGTGTTCAGATCTGTACCAGACGAGGAAAACACATGCACTCTTACCAGTAAAGGATCCCAAGAGGGTTCTTTGTAGTGATACCAAAGAAAGAACCACTTTGAGTTTCCTAAAGAAACCTTCCCTGGATGGTTGTTGTACATGCGATGTATGTGAATAAGAAATAACCTTCATGTAATGTTTAGGTCCTGTATCAGTAAAAGGTTTTTCCCAGAACAATATGCCCAAACCATTTCGAGACCTTTCATTTTAAGTTACATCCAAGACATCCAAGTCAGAGGGTTACTGCCTGGTCATAGTTCTGCGCTTGTAGGATTTTGTACGAGCACATTCCCTTTGTGTTTTCAAAACTGTCTTTGTTATCGGATATGTATGTTTGACACACCATTAGCATTAGCCATAATTACAGCGCTATCAGGGGGGCAGAAGGACAGGCATTCCAGAATGGACCACACCAGGAATGTTCCTTGCACTCCTGAATGTTTTTCTTTCTTTTACTCATGACATTTTCTCCTCCATAACCTTCTAAGGCCGGAATTTATTAGCTTCACCAATTCTCAAAAGTTCATTGAGATTCCTGTGCTGTTGTTGTTTGGGTCATCTGTTTGTCTGAAGGTATAATTCTCTGTAAGCGTTTCAATGGCCTTTGGGATATGAACCTCGCAGAGCTTTCCCTTGAAATAAATCAACTTTTTGCGCTGCTCAGGCGTGACCCCCAAAGGGCCTATACAAATTTACAAGGAAGGGCACTGTATAGCAAAAAGAACGATGGTGCACAGAGAATGATGTGGATGACTTTGAAGGGTGGAGATATGTATAGATAAGTAAATGTGCATTATTTTTCTGTGGTGGTTTGGTTGTGCATACATATTACTGCTTTTATTATAGTGTGTTACAGCATATAGTCTTGGTATGCAAGTGAAATGTAATTAATGATTCATGTCTAGAACTCTCATCAGAGGCTAAGCTGCTATGGACACAAAGCACCCGCTCGTATGTAAAGCTGAATAGACCTTTTATAGTCTATTGTGAGGTTAAATGACCATTTATTGTGAGTTTACCTGCCCTGTCCATTTGATATCAGCTAAAGTCTTTTTGTTTCCTCTTATATTTCCATTCATGATCTTCAATTACATTGGCAATGCAGATAAATAATGCAGGTGGCTGGTTGATAAATAATCAATGTAGTGCAGCACATAGCATCCCTCCACTCTGAATAATTCATTCTCACATGCGTCCTCCTTAGGTAGCAAGTGCTTATATTAAAGAAGAGGCCACTGTTTGTCCATCCAGCTGTGATGTGTGTCATGGACCATTAAGCCTAGTTACCACATCTGCTCTCATTAGGAAGCCCTTGCAGACATTAATTCAAACATTTTTCTCTTTGGCAGCATTCACAAAGATACCAATGCAAGGGTATTTAACTTTAATCAGTGGGTAATGAAACTAGATTGTGTTCATGGTTGGACAACAGATGCACCCTGCAGACATATCATTTTTTACTTTGGCAAAGTTACATTTACAGCCTGTTCCTACACCAAGGCTACTAGAACCCTAGAAGTAACAGAAGAAGAAATGTAACACGTTTAAATGTTTTTGAAGGCTTAATGATGCCTACATAAACCTTTCTCGGCATAAACCGACATAAGAATTTAATAAATAAGGCTTATTCCAATAAACACCAGCTATCATGAAGGTTTCTTAACTCAGATTTGATGTTTTTCAGGGCGGCATGGTAGCACAGTGGGCAGCCATGTCTCCTCTCAGCAAGAAGTTACTGGTTTTGATTCCCTTCATGTTTTAGGTCCTTTCTGTTTGGAGTTTGCATGTTCTTCCCATGTCCATGTGGGTTTTACTCTGTTTTCCTCCCATAGCCCTAAGGCATGCAGGTCATGTGGATTGCAGATGCTAAATGGACATCTGTAAGTGTGTTTGTCTGTGTGTCTGTCCCATGCTGTATATAACCAACTCAGCCTATGTCTAGCACCAATTAAGCTTTATGATACAAACCAGTCTGGATTCAAAGCAGCACATTCTACAGAAACTGCATCTTAGCTGTCATTAAGAAGCTTTAAACAGCCAAAACAGCTTAACAGCTTATTCCGTTCTATTTCTTCTAGATCTTTCTGCAGCTTTTGATGCTGCCAAACATCAGATCCTCCTGGATTCAATCACCGCTGGTGTTCCCCAAGGCTCGGCTCTTGCCCCCCTTCTCTTTTACTTGTGCACTTCCTCTATTGGCGGTATTATATCTTCCCTTGCCAGTGTTATGCTGCTGGCACCCAACCTGTCCTCCCCTTTCCTTCAAGCAACTCTCAGATCTCTGCATGTGTCAATGCCATTTTGCCTGGATGACAGCACATCACCTGAAACTAAAACGCAGCAAAACTCAGCTCCTGTACATTCCAGGGGATGCATCGCCAAGGCCGAACCTGATCATCTCCAATACCTAACCTTTAGGTTCTCTTAGTTCTCTTAGATTTCATCTCACATTAACAATCTTATTCTAACATCAAGAGAATTCATCCATTTCTCACCTCTAATGCCACTCTCATCGCAAGACTGGACTGTCATTCCTAGTTGGCCTTCAACTGAAGACCACACAACCTCTACAGATGATCCAGAATGCATGCAGCAGCTCTTAATTTTAAGTATAGGCTTACTAGTAGGAATGACATGTTGTCTTATAGACTACAAAGCCCCCCACTTACCCTGGTAATGGATAAGCAGTTCAGATAATGGAGGAATGCTTGTTTTTGTTTTACCTCAAATTTTCCAACCTTCAAACTGACACTTGTTGGACTAAGCCTTTATAACATTTATGTAAGTTTGTGCCTTTGTCATAAATAATTAATGTTCATGCTTCCAGTGCCCTGGTCACAGTGAAATGTTGGCAGTTAACAAACGAATAAACCAAAACAAAATACTCAGAATGGAAATTCATGTAAAAATCAAAGTGAGTTGGTGGTTAGGCCACAACTACAGTATATTAGTAGGTCAAACAGTACCATTCAGCTTCTAAGGGTAAAAGGTTTTGTAGGCTATGCTTGACATTTAAAGTAGTTCACATTTAGGCAAAGTTGCCCTTTTACTGACCAATTTGTGCATAAAAAATGTGCTTCACTGTCTTTAATCAATGCTGATGTGTTTTGAATGTCTGGTTCTCATTACATTCATGCTGACATGCCATATCTCATACACAGGCCAGTAACACAAATATCTCCAGGTTTTAGTTCTACAAGGTTAATCATGTCTAATCTTTTCAAATTGGATCTGCCTACCCTCGATTTGACAGCCTCTGGATGCAAGCAGGTAGGGCCAACTGTTATTAACCTCAGGCCCGAAGGACACTGATAGCCGCACATAGTGTTCTGATTTTACACCATTTTGTGAATCATAAGTGGGTACCAGAGTATATTGCAAATTGGAGCCTCAAGCATGTTGTAAATCTCAGTATAATGGGACTTGGTCTGGTCTCTGTCTCTGGGCTGTTAGTCCAGAAGGTGAAGTGTGTTATCCAGTGTGTGGGGGGCAAATTCTTTTTAAACAACCACAGCAGGTTTACTCTGTTGAAGTTTCTCATGTTATTTCCTCCGGGATAAATAAAGTTTTCTGATTCTGATTCTGATTCTGATTAACTGCAGTCTTCTACATTGTTTCCTTGGCAGTCGGCACTCTGATACCCCTGAAACCGAAACAGGATCAATTGAAATTTCTAGGTGACTATGTTCCCATGATAGATTTTGTTTCCACTGTAAATTCAGGCAGTGGGTATTATGTTTCAGAGAGAAGTTTAATAAATTGAGGCAGAGTTCATCGCCTTCTACCTTTATATGAAGCGACTAAATTCACTGCACTCAATACAGAAACATCTGCAAAACTCATCACCATTTTAAAGGCTGATTCTAGCACTGGATACTTTCCAAAAGGGTCCAAAAGGGTTTTCTTTGAAACAAAGCCATAATAGAATCCTTTTTGTTTAGGAAACCTTCAGTGAAAGGTTCTTTAAAGAATCGTTTTTGTGTATGTGATGTGTAAGTTTCTCAGTGTGAGGTTTTATAACAATTAAGTCTTTTTCCTGCCGTCATACATCCAATCTAAGGTCTCTGCAGGAACCTAAGAGAGTGCCTAAGCGAAATGAGAATCCCTCTGCCACAGAAGAATAATTTGACAGATGTTGTTAATAATGAATTTAATTTACAAAATATTGTAAATTAGTAATGTTAACAGCTCGTTCATTCTTAGTCACATTAGCATGCAGTAAACTATTCTAAACCATTGTCAAGATGTCCCCTGGAACTCTAACTCAGAATTTCTCAAGAGAACATGTTCAATAAATACCACATTTTTAATTTTGCGCTAATAATGATGACAGCAGCAGTCTTATGATGGAACCCCAGAAGTCTGTTTGAATAAATAATCCAACAGTGGAGATTCTATTAGCTTGTTATTCTAATATACCATGGCGGCAGTTTACTGAGAATAGTATAAGATCGGGACCCCCAGATCTCTCGTTAGTTACCCATATCCTCACGGGCAAATCTTGTTTATATTACTTTTTTTTCATGCTTTTTCTTTCCAGCGCCAGTACACTTTACTGAAACACAAACAATTCTCCAAATTCCATGCTAGTGTCAGAGCTCCGCAATGTCCCCACAATCTGTGACCCCTCGGGAGAGCTTTTTTTGGGGGGTAGTGTTAGACCCTTCATATCAGGTTCTTTATTGCACATTAGCCTCCGTATTTTTCCCTTTTAAGGATGTATGAGCGTCTGCTTGTCCTTGGGGATGTGACCTCCAGCCTGAAGTTCTAAGTCAAGCTTAACCTTTTGCCTTTCTGGCTTGGAGCTTTTTGGTCTATCGCTTTTGCCAGTCATATGACATGTTGCATTCTGGATTGGACAAGCAACCGTTATAGTGAGGAAGATACAAATATAGAAGGACGATGGGCCGTTCTCAGGCTTCGCTGTAACTGAGAATGTGGAGGACTAAGGGGCGGCTAACCCTTATCCCAGAAACCTCACGTATTGCACGAAATTGTTTCGATAACTGTGTGAGTCATAATCATACTGGCCTGATAATGCTATTGGTCATAGCTTTATTGTTTTTCAGTGGCTAAAGAGATGTTTGAGGCTGAAGAACCTAAAGAGGTTAAAGTAAAGGTTCTAACCTAAGGCTTTACCAGTCTGGCATGTCCAACCAGTAACCATCTTTTATGAGTGTATTGCATAGATGTAGACCACCACTTAGTTCTAACACTGGATATATGGAGCAGGCTAAGAATGTTCTCTCTTAGTGGTTCTTAGGCCTCTTCAGTGGAGCCTTGAGCAATAATTCAAGTGCTAATGGAGGTTACTCCATCAGTCTTATCTGTTGCACTCATTCCATACATCTGACTCTATGTGTGTTTTTTGCTAACAGCTGATGCCTTAATGTAATTTATTGTGCCATTAGTTAAACAAATATTAACGTGTTTAAACATAAAGTGCGCTGGAATGCAACAGCTGCATCTCAAAACCCATCGTTGTGTTTTCTGGTTTTTGTTTTTACAATGAGTTTACAAGCTCTGTGATGAAACTTTTGGTATAAAATGAGTTGAGTGTGCTGTTCTTGGACGCCGCGTTGAGTGTGTTCATGGATGCTGCGTGTCTCCAGGTTGCCTTCTTTATAAGTAGGAGGACAGTCTGTTGTTGTTGTTTTAGTATTTATGGTGTGCCGGAGGATTCTCAGCTGGAGAAACGGAAGAACTAAAAATAGTAAGCAATGAGAAAATGAGGCTCTCTCACTCACACACACACACACACACACACACACACACACACACACACACACACACACACACACACACACACACA
>JBBPCW010248739.1:0-14490 GCA_037974425.1 Phenacogrammus interruptus
AAGAGATTTTACCGATTACAGAATTCAGCTCTTCTCAACAAGACGTGCGGTCAGAGTGCGGTGCCACGACAGGGGGGGCACCTGGGGGGGCCAATAAGATTTTGGGGGGTGCAAATGCCCCCCCAGCCACCCCCCTGGCTCTGCCCCTGATGCTAGCAGAATCAAGTCTTCTGCTCCAAAAAATCGCTTCAAACAGCAGCAGAGTAATGGAGGCTTCATTATGGAAGACAGAGCAAGCAATCTTAGGGCTTTGGATTTGCCTCTCCAGAAAAGTCTTGGGGTCAGTTGGAGCTTGAAGACAATTTTACTACCAAGTTGGCTCCTAGGCCCACACACACACAACCCCACGATTGGAGTTATCGGCGGCTGTACTCGCTGTTGAGCTTGCCGAGTTGATTACAGCTCAAGTGGATGTCAGTTTACATGCTGTAAGGTTCCATACTGACAGCAGAATCGTACTCGGTTACGTTCATAACAGCACTCTGCGCTTTTACATCTATGTGTCCAACAGAGTCGCCCGGATTAGGAAATCAACTTATCCTGATCAATGGCATTGGCATTATACTGCCACAGATCAGAATCCATTCGACTGTGGCACGACGCCAGTTTCGGTTCCAATGCTCCTCCACTCAAGATGGTTTAAGGGTCCAGGCTTCTTGTCTAAGCCAGATGCCTTCACACAGCCCCCGCATGGTGCATTCTGTCTAAGAAATAAATATAAATATAAGAAAATAAAAACTGGGCACAAAAATTACCCATAAATACTCATCTAAACGAACTATTGTACAATCAACAAAGACAGGACAATAGCCAATACAAAAGTGAACATGGTTCAAGGAGAATGTGAGTTTCAAGTTATTGCCAGGAATATTAGACAAGACAAGACAGAATTGTGCAAATTGTACTAGTGCAAATTTAGCATGAGGTAGACAATATGAAGTGTTGTGCAACAGTCTCATTTGTGTGTCTTTGTGTTAGTTAGGTATTTGTTCTGGTGGTGCAAAATAGCGTATTGTGTAGTGTTCCAGTTTGTTTAGGTCATTTGTAAGTTTTTGTGTGTGTTGTTTGTGTTGGTGTGTGTGTGATGTTCACATGCCTAAGTACAAGGGCAGTTCATCTGGAAGTTATTGAGTCAATGACAACTTCTAGTTTTATCAACGCTTTGAGAAGATGTTTGGCTGTGCATGGTCCTGTGAAGGTCAGTCAGGCATTGATTGCATAGGAGCCTGTAAGGAGTTGAGACTTAATTCAGATGAACCAGAGATCAGTCTTACTTGCACGACCAAGCGTGTTCATGCACTTTTAACCCTCCACATTCTTCTCACATGGGAGGAGTGGGGGAAAGGATGATTGGAGTGGCGCGGCGCATTTTGAACACAATGCTCTTAAAAGCTGGTCCAACTCATATCACGCACGAGGTACTGGTTACTCTCATGGCAGATGTTATTGCTATACTTAATGATAGGCCTTTACATTTACCAGAGGCTTTTATCCAAAGCGACTTCCATTCCCTACCTACAGGGCACAGTCTCCCTGGAGCAACTTGGAGTTAAGGGTCTTGCTCAGGGACCCAGTGGTGGTCTTTTGTTGAAGGCAGGATTCGAACCGATGACCTCTTGGTCTGGAGGCAAGTATCCTACCCACTGAGCTACCTCCACCCCACTTTGGCCTTTGGTTCCTGAAATCCTCACACCAGCAATCCTTCTCACCCATAAGGCCACACCTACACCAGGAGAGTTTGACATCAAAGACCTTTACAAGAGTCAGTGGAGGCATGTGCAGTCACTAGCTGAAACGTTCTGGAAGAGGTAGTGGCAGGAGAACCTGTCATCGCTACAAGCAAGGAGAAAATGGGTTTCGGACAGGCCTAACATCCATGAAGGAGACATCGTGCTTTTCAAGGACAGTCAGGTGAAGCGCAATGAGTGGCCAACTGGATTTGTTGTCAAGGCTATTCCCAGCAGTGATGGAAAGGATAGGAAAATAGAGGTGAAAATTATCAAAGATGGTAGCCCCCAAGTATACCTTAGGCCTGTAACTGACCTTGTAGTTCTTGTAAAAGGGGATAATTAGATTAGTTATAGTGGTATGACAGTTATCATACCAGTCAGGGAGTGTGTTGTAAGGGCACTTACTACCACCTTGTGGACATTGTGTTTATAGACGGGCAGTAGTTTTTCTCTGTTCTCTGAGAATAGGAGGCTCTGTGTCAACTGCTGTTCATGGGAAGTGTTTGGGAATTAAATTAATTTTATGAAGACTTTAAATGTAATTTTTGCACATTTTTTGCCTAAATAGTGATTTATATGTATTAGTTCATTTTAGAGCTAAACTTGTGTTAGCTAGCCATTTCTGTGTATTACCAGCTGAGATATGTGAAGGTGAATGCATATAATAGTTTTCAGTTTTACAAACAATACAAGAGAAACAACTGCATATTTGCAAAGACAAGCTGTCTCAAAGTAAAACACCACGAATGAAGAAATGGCTTCCTTCGTTTTTCTTGTTCTGTTAGCTGTCTGTCTAGCCTTGTAAGCTGTAAGTGCGAGGACAGAACACCCCCTCCAAAGCGCCTTCATCCATCATACTCTCTGCTAATCAGGTTAGTGCTGCGGAGATGAAGCTCAGGATGAGAGAAGAGCGATTGTGCCTGCTTCAGTTTTCCAGTTCAGCGCTGCCTTAGAGCAGACAAGAAGAAACATCTGTGCAGTTTATTTTTCCCTGCAGGCAGTGGAACGTCTGCTGCTCTGTCACAGGGGATTTGATCCAGGAGGCACTGATTCACCACAACTGTGAGTGTGTGTCTCTAGAGCCAGGTTTCTCTACCACTGGGCTCCGGACCACTATGGGCTGTGAAGGCTTTTGATTGGGCTGCAAGCATAAAACATAGGCCATTCGTCTGCAGTTGGTCCCAAAAACACCCTTTTGCACCATGATTGGTGGATGTGTATCACCATGAACAAGCCTATTTCTGAGGTTATAGTTCCTAGAAAAGACACAGAGAGGTAGATTCTGAAAGAGCCCATTCAGCCAATTGTCGCTTTTAATAATATGCCAGTGAGAATTGAGAATATTTCGGCTATCTCTACTCAGAGGAGCGTATGTTAGTTTTAATATATATTACAAGGCTTTTTTTTTGAGTAAACTCAACTAAAACTAAGGCAGTTAATTGTAATAGTTTTTCCTGAGTACACTCAATAAGAGCGCAGAACTCGCATTATCAATTTGAACTAAACAAATCTTAAAACTTTAAAAAGCTTTTTCTACCAACTTTCAGGACTTCAGAACATAAGTAAAAGTGACACAACTTAAGATAAAAATTAGGGGAAACCCAAAACAACAAATAATGTAATCCAACATGTGCTTTATTGCAAAAAGAGTGCCGAAGCACAACAGATGTAGTCTCAAAACTGTCTGTAAAAGTGCTTGTACCCTAAAATACATAAATTACAGATATATAAAATACAAGATACAAATTCTTCAAAAACGATTTCATTTTTGTTTTTACATCTAATCAGTTCCATTTGCACTTTGAGCTGGAAACAATCAAAATGTAAAGAAAAATTAAACTAGACATATACCAAACATTACTTGATAGGGTGCTGCAAGGTTAATATCCTGAGTGCTAACCATAGACCTATGATAATACTCACAAGCCGTAACAAGGGAACTCTCATGTAAGTGTATGAACAAACCATTAAAACTATAAAATATATATGTAAAATTAAATGTCAAATCTATTTTTTTTTTTAAATATCATGTCCAAACAATCAAAACTTGAACAATGTGGTGTGTCACTTCACATAAAAAAAAATTAACGCAGACACACCAGCATTTTATGTCTTAGAAACTGTGTTCCTGCAGAACAGCCATTACCAGCACACATTTCTTCCTCCACATTTAAGCAGCGGGCAGCCAAGAACACACAGGGAGCAGTCTGTGTGAACGGGACCTCACTCAAGAGTACCTTAGAGGTTCCGCTGGCAGTCCTGGGATTCGAACCCACGGCTTCCTGATTGCAGGGTGAATCCCCTAACCACTTCAATACATGCACTCATAAATATACACCCCTTTGTAGACCCCTAAAAGAGAGTACCATTATAGGCCTCATCATTATCAGCATGAACCTGCAAAAACATTTCTGTAGATTAAGGAATTTACCGTTTCAGAAGCAATCAAAGTAAAAGAAGAAAGTATTTGGAAACAATTTGCTGACTTTCTTGCCATATTCCCGAGTCCAAAGTGTAATTTCTGACTGCCCTCTAGTGGTAGTACAATTAAATTACCATCAGTTCTCTTGAATGATGACTTGTTCGCAAAGTATAATCTGCTGGTTTTCCAGTTTTGGCATACATTCAGGGTGGTCTAAAAAGTTTCACTGTAGGGTGTCATTGCTGTCACAGTTGTCACGTCGCTGTGCTTTTCCCCAATGAGTACAGAGGCAGGCTTCCATGACTGTGGTTTCTTTATTATTGCAAACAGAAAACAAACCTGTCTTGAGGGCCGATACAGGCATAAACAGAAAGTCAGGAGTGGTACAAAGGGTAACAGCAACTCAAATGACGCTAATTGTGATGAAATAATGATGTAACGATGGACCGACAAAGAGGTCCACATAAACAGAACAGAACAGACTCGGACAGAAACCAATCACCAAACACAATCACTAAAGGAAACAGGGACACAAGATACAAAACATACATGAATGTCAAAATAAAAGCCAAACTAAACCAAAACAGTGACCTCTCCCGGCCACTGGCCGAGACATGACACAGGGTAACTCGGCAGCTGATGTTTTTGTTGCATTTTTTATCCCCACATGTCTTCCATTTATTATCGATTTATTATCATTTATTATCCCCACATGTCTTCTGAAATATTTAATAGTAAAATGATTTTCTTTGAGTCCCATTTCCCTACATATACAATCTACATATACAGCACTATTCAATATATATATATATATATATCAACTTTATATATCTATCAACTGCAGGTATCTTTCTACCAGCTAAACCACAAGTAAACACGCGAAAAGATGTAAACAAACAAGAAAACTGTAAAAAGAATTTTTTTAAATGACGTCAGTCATTGCGTGGGTTTACAAAATTCCTTTAGCAACACACCAATGAAGTAAAAAGAACCAAACCCAGGTATTTGACAGTAGCTACTCATAATACCCCAGCTAACATTGGTCCGATGGCAGCGTCGTGTCCCTGGCCAAAAATAGTTGTGGTAGGACGACATAAATCCGTAAACATATGTAACATGGAACTCTAAAATTCATTCAGATACGTTTGTACATATCTACAGTTCTCTGGGGCTGCATATATAAACGTTACTTAAAGGTTTATGTCCGTGTAGTTTGATATATACACTGTTGTGAACCAGTTGTGAGAAGACGTCCTTTACTGCATTTATAGTCCATCCATGACCCTATATGAAATCACTATGAAATATGCGAAAGCAACTGTGCTTACCCTGATTATTACTGTAATAATTTAAGTGCCCCAAGTAGTTTTAAGAGGTTGTGAATAGACGACCACGCATTACCCATTAAAATAAATAAATATCTAAATAAACAAAAACAGGAAATCGTAATGAAATACACGTAATTTGTATTTACATCTTGTTTAATGAATATTCACAAAGTGCCCAGAGTGGTTAAAGCGTTTGCAAAGCCACTGAATCTTAGTCATAATTCTACCCGTTTTCTGTCAATTGCAATACGGTTTTATTGTTTTATTTAAGTTTATCCATATACATATGTGGTGGGGCTGTCAGGGGAATAAATTGAAGAGGGTTATATGGTTATCCAACTATGCTAGTTTATGTGGAAAACTGGCTAGTAAAATGTGTCACTACCCCAATTGATGGCACAGTGATCAAGAAAGTAGGAAAATCCGACAACGCCAACTGGGGAGTTTCACCCCAGGAAATATTACTTTCACTGATCTAAAAGACACACTGGTTCGTCTACTCTACGAAGGAGCAGGAGGCGTGTTTCAAATCACAAAAAAATGCTTTATTAAAAATCACCATAAAACCGTACTAAAACCACGCCAAGGCTCACGTTGTTGAGGGAAACTACAGGCTGGCAGTTGTAAATAAATAAATAAATAAAATGGACCTCAAAGAACAAAAAAAGAAAGAAAAAAAAATTAAACACAGTAAATGAAGTCTTACCAGATCCACACTCAATAAGCAGGTTGGAGTTCCCTATAAACCTATACATTCACACACACCCACCCGTGCTCACCCACAGGGCTCCCCACACCACACACTGCAACTGGTGACCGGACTCACCACCACCACGCGCTACTATGGTCCGGCAAGCTCCACTCCTGTAATACACAAAAAAATACATAAACAAAGCAACCACAAAAAAACAGAAAACAGTCTAACCTAATAATAGTTACCCCTCAAAGAAACATAAAGCATACCCATCCTGTCGTTCCAACACAGCAAACACCAAAACAAAAAAGGTATATAAATGTATGAATTGGAAAATTACCCAATGAAGGCAGGTACTCCCCACAGTGAGCACCTAACCAAACATTTTACACACCATGCTCATCTCAAGCTGCAATAGGTATGGGTATGGGCTTGCCTGAAGCAAAACACAAAGAAAAGAAGAAATAATAAGAAAAACAAAAAAACACAGAAAAGCTATACGCTTTCCTACACATTAAAAAGATTAAAACCTGTTCAAAATAATTCATTCAAAAGGGTCCATTCAACTCGAAATCCGTGGCCTGAAACCACAGTTCCAAAGTGAACAGCCAAAATGGCTGACGTGATTGAGGGCAGATCTCGGCTTGCCGAGTCAACCAAGTGGGTCCAAAAGCTTCCACACTGGTGCTTGACACTGAAAGCTTCCCCCAATGATGAACAAGGGACACAAAGTTGTATAAGGAACATAATTATGGCAAAACAGCAGCCGTGTTCACCAACTTGTTTTTAGTACCACGGCCAACTGGAAAATAAGCATGAGTGGCCACACAGAGCTAAACACTCCTAGCACCAGTCGTAACTGAACAGAGAAAAGAAAACACATTTAGGACACGTCCAATGTATATGTATTAAGTGTAAAATATATAATGCGCCATACCTGCAAGTTACGTGCAACCCCCACACCCAACGCATATGTCCACACTCGAGAGCGCTGCAAACAAAGAAATAGTCAGCCAAAAGATCCCCTATGTCAACATGTCAAAATATCCCCTACCGGGCTCACCATGGGGGCCGATAGCGACGAACACACCATAAATAATCACTCCAAGGACGCCAAATTTCCACAACTGGAACACAGCGTGTTACACGCCGGACAGAGGGGAGAAGCCACTACAAACTGAGGGACTGATGACAAAACTGCCCAGGTAGGACACCAATGACGCAGGTGTCTTACTCTCGCCCATTTTATAGCTGGTCCAGTAAATAAGCCAACCTAAGAGCGGTACTGACCGGAAATTATCAGAAAGAAAATAGATACGCTTTAAATGTGAACCCCAAAATTTTTTCCGCTACACATATATCTCCGGTCACCATTTGAAGTCTGAGTTGGGTGTAGATTGCCAAAACTGCTGCCAAGATGTTGTAACAAATCTCGCGGTAGGATAGATTATCTTTGATGGGATGGATTATCTCATGATAGGATAGATTCTCTAGTGATGGGATAGATTATCTCGCGATGGGATGGATTATCTCATGATAGGATAGATTATCTTGTGATGTGATAGATTATCTCGCGATGGGATGGAATATCTCACAATGGGATGGATTATCTCTCAATGGGATGGATTATCTCGCGGTAGGATAGATTATCTCACGATGGGATAGATTATCTTGCGATGGGATGTATTATTTACATTTACATTTACAGCATTTATCAGATGCTTTTATCCAAAGTGACTTCCATTTCCGACCTACAGGGAACAGTCTCCCTGGAGCAACTTAAGTTTAAGGGTCTTGCTCAGGGACCCAGTGGTGGGGCTGAAGGTAGGATTTGAACCCACAACCTCTTGGTTTGGAGGCAAGTATCCTGCCCACTACAGATAGATTCTTTCGCGATGGGATGGATTATCTCACGATGGGATGGATTATCTCGCAATGGGATAGATTATCTCGCGATAGGATAGATTATCTCGCGATGGGATAGATTATCTCGCAATACAAAACATCTCGCGAGAAAGCCTTAACACGTTTTTATCTTTCCATAACCACGAGGAAAGCGCGTTGGTGTGTTGTAAAGCGTTACGAAACATTGTTGCACATTGTCAACTGAAACGCAGTTTGACGTTGGCTGAAAAGTTTTTTTGTAATTAATGCTTGAACAACAAATACATAACTAAAGTGCCAAGGGTATACACAAACTGTTTGTATAAAATAACATAATGAGATGAAAGGACTTCCTTTAACGTAAAAGTACCGAATAAATACACAATTTTTGTAGTTCTGTAGACTTCAAAGACAGAGGCAAAGGCCCACATCTCAGGAAATGACTACCCCCAGACATGTGAGGGTATGAGAGTTGTGAGAGGTGGTGTTTGTGGCAGGCTCAGAATTAAAATCAAGTTATTGATTTAGTTTGGATTGTAATAGCCCTATGTTATTTCCTAACAATAATGTCGGATCATGACTATAGCCTGATTACTCTTCACGAAGCTTGCGATGAAGACATGATTGAGGAGATTGGAATAGATCAGGCTAAGGCCGCTAAGACCACTGAGGCTAAGGCTGTATCCAAAGGTGATAAGGTTAACCGAGACCACACACCGATTAAAAACAAAAACCATAAAAAAAGCAAGATACAAGAAGACCAAGTCAAAAAGGACAAGGTGCGAGACGACCATGCCAAAGAAGACACAGTGAACGCTGTACTCTAGGCGATAATGGAGCTAATCCCAAACATGGACAACCAAATTAAGCGTTTTATACGGTTTGAAAAGCAGATTACTGTCAATTCAGTGGCCATCGCCAAGAACAAAGACATTTCAGAGCTTCAGTCTCGAGTAGTTCATCTGATAAAAGAGGATGCAATTCTGAGAAGTGTGTGTGAAGAGCATGCTCGCTACAAAAGAAGGTGGAACCTGAGGATGACTGGCTTGCAGGAAAAAGCGAAGATGTTTGGGAGATGGTTATCGGTATTCTAACCCGGATTATCTGTTACTATCGGTGGAAAGATTGCGCGAGACCCCAGACACCATCCACCGGTTTGGCAAGAGGGAAAGCGCTGCCATTTCAAACAATGGTTAAGAGTTATCATCCAGTTTATCATCCAATTCGGGATGAAGTCTGGAAAAAATCTAAGGATGCTAGGGTTTGCAAAAAACTTCAAATCAGCTTCAAGGAAGATATTTCCAAGGAGGACAGACTGGCCCGTTCAAAACTGTGGCCGCCGGTGCAGGATGCACGAAAGCGGGGGAAGTGCGCTTACCTGAAGGAGGGATATGCGCTGACTGATAACCTAAGAGTGGACCCTGATTGACTTTTCTTGTTACACATCTGCTACTGCTCTTAAGGTATGGTTTTACCTGTTTTTACCTGCTTTCTTTATAGGGCTATTGCACTCAACACGAAGGTTGTGGCTAGTGGATACTCATTCTTGCACATCTTTACCTGCTAACTTTACTGGTCTGCTAACTTTATTGTTTTTTGCAAGAAACACACTCTGAAATTGGGGACACACATTTTTGGAAACCGCTTACTTCAGCCATGGAACATCTCACTCAGCTGGGGTCATGATTTTGTTTTACAGATTTCAAGGCTTCATTGTTGATCATAAAAGTGAAAATAATGGTCACTGGATAATGGTGTCTGTCGAGATTGACAGGTTTAAATTTATGTTGATCTGTGTATGTGGTTATAATAGTAAAGCCCATAACAAATTATTTTATGCTGAGAAGATTAACCAGTGGAAAGTGACATATTCAGCGGATGAAGTTATTATAAGAGGAGATTTTAATTTGGTCCCCGACAACTCAGTTGACCGTCTTCCCTCTAGAGGGCACCATCATGCTTTTGATTAAATTTTCAACAACCTGGTGTTAAATACAAATTTGATTGACTGTTGGAGGCTAAAGAACTCTGGGGTTAGACAATATACATGTTTTAATGCATCTAATGATGGGCAGTGCTCCAGGCTCAACTATTGGCTTATTTCTTCTAATTGGTTTAATAATATCTCTAATTGTGAAATCTCTACAACTCCCCTAACAGACCATTGCTCAGTGACTCTGAGCCTTATCTTAAATAATAATAAGCAACCTCAAAATTCTATATGGAAATTCAATAGTAATCTTTGGCTTAACGAAGACTTCTGTGTTGAGGTGTCATCCTTGGATTCTTCACCCTTAAATAAAAGGGAGTGGTTTAAATTTAAAGCTAAAGAAACGGCTATCAAAATGGGAAAGTACTCCTCAAATCAAATGCGGATTAAACAAAAGGAACTTGTCACTTTTACTTTTATAGTAACTTATACTGCTCAAGATACTCTGAGGCTACTTCAAACGCCTTGTTTCAATCAGTTCATGGATGGATTGAATTAATTGAAGATGACTTTAAAGGGTCCTTGGAGGACGATCTAGTAATTGAAGAACTGTATAAAGCTATCTATCAAATGGCCAAGGGTAAATCACCAGGCTTGGACAGTTTAACTGTTGAATTCTATGCTTTTTTTTTTGGAAGGACATCCGTCAGTTTCTATTTGAAGCCCTTGGTGAATGTATCATTAAACAAGATCTCTCCCCCACAATGAAACGTGGTCTTATTACTCTGTTCCCAAAGGCCAATAAAAATCCACTTTCTATTGAAAACTGGAGACCAACAACCCTCTTATGTACAGATTACAAATGACTAGCTCTTGTACATGCCAATCGCCTGAACAGTGGCTTGACAAAGGTTATTAGTGAATGTCAATCTGCTTTTATTAAGGGTAGGAATATGTGAAAATGACCATTTGTCATACGTAAACACACCACTGCACACAGTGTGAACAGCACGAAATACTTCCTCTGCATTTAACCCATTCCCCAAGTGAAGCAGGGGGCAGCCAGGAACACAGCGCAGGGAGCAGTGCGTGGAGACGGTACCTTGCTCAGGGTACCTCAGAGGTGCTTAGTGGTCTTGGGGATCGAACCCGGACTTTCTGGTCGCAGGGCGAATGCCCTAACCACTAGGCTACCAGCTGCCCCATTCTCATACATTCTCATTCGAGATTAATTCTCGATGTGTTGGACTATAGTAATTTAATAGAAAGTGAAAGTTCATTGTTATTATGTATGAGATTTGGAGATAAATTTTGGAATGTAATCAAAATGTTTTATTCAAATATATCCAGTTCGGTGTCTCTGGGTTCTGGTACTACCCCCGGCTTCATGATGTTTACAGGAATTTGTCAAGGATGTCCCATATCTCCCAAACTTTTTATTCTAGCCAACCCAGATGCTCACTTTGGCTATTGTGAATGATTTACATTTGTATGGTATTAAAATTTGTGGAAAAGAATTCAGGATCAGCCGATTTGCAGACGACATGTTTATTTCTTTAAAGAATAGCTGATGGTTGATATTGCCTTTTCGATTGCCTCAGGGTTGTCCCTCAGTATGAAGAAGTGTGTATCGTTGCCTGTCCACTCTTGTCCAGAGAGCAGTATTGCCTCAGGAAATGTGGTCAGAGGTTAAATACTTAGGATAAATAGTTTCTAAAGACGATTGTAGGATGGAGTATGTTAATATTGAGAAACATATGAAATACTGCTTGAATCACTGGCTATCTAGAGATCTCACAGTTTTTAGAAGAGTTACCTAAAGCTGAAGGTGTGTCTAAGTTAATATATCCTTGTCACTCTATGTTTATTTCTGAGCGTTATGAAGGCAAACTCAGTAATTTTTCAGTTTTTATGGAGAAATAAAACGCATTATCTAAAAAGGTCTCAGCTAGTTAAACAATATCAAAATGGCGGATTAAAAGCCCTAGATTTCGAGCCTTGATAGGCTCATTTAGAATTAAATGGCTAAAAACCTTTTTTGCTTGTTCTGGTTTCACATACCAAGAGCTATTTCTGGGAAGGTTGGTGGTTTGTATTTTTTACTTATATGTGAGTTTGATATTAATAAAATATCACTTGCACTCTCTAAATTTCATATACACTTTTGGAAAATGATATACACACATAACTTTACTCCACATAGTTCGGTTCTGTGGAATAACAGAAAAATACTTCTACACAGGAACTCAGTATTTAAAGCTGAATGGTTTGAAAAAGACATTCTTTTTATAACTGACCTAATGGACTGTAAAGGTGTTTTAGTGGATCGTTCTAATATAAACTGTACTCACAAAGAGTATCTAAGAGTATGTAGAGCTATCCCTACAGCCTTGATCCACCTAATCCAAAATACTTCGATTTACTTCGGTAGTGCCGAATTTATCACCTGGTCATCATAATCTACTGGATAAAAATGTCAAGAATAGGGTTGAAATGGATGTTTTTCAAATCCGAACTGTTCCAGGATTATGATACATTAAATGTTCCTGCAAACCTCTCTAATATGATGAAAAAAGCTTTCTCTAAATATGTGGACTGGCCAATTCCACCCAAAGTTAAAGAAACCCATTTTAAGATTTACCATAAGCTCTATCCTGTTTCCAGTTTTTGCATAAGCGTTTGAAGTTTGACGAGGTGGATTGTACCTTTTGTGGTTGTGCGGAGGAAATTTGTGCAGATGCTCCATTTCATGCCAGTTCTGGAGTGCCGTTAGAGACGGCTGTCTTTGATGTCAAACATCCCTGTATTCAACATCAACTTTATTCTGGTTTATGTTGATGGCTTAGTTAAGTCTATATCAGACCTTGTGAATGCTATTTTCCTTCTTTGTCAAATATCATATACATTGCTGTAAGTGGAGAGACTCTGCCCCCTGCTTTGCACATAACTTAAACGAAATTAAACTACTTTACTCCTCACTGAGATTGCTTAAAAATTGTCATGCCAAAAAGATATCATCGGACATGTCTAAGTTTCTTATGTTTTAATTTTCAATTTTTATTTTTATTTATTTTTTTATTGCCTTACTTGTAACATGGACCTCCTTTTGGACTGATACTGTTATTGTACTTTGTTTGATAATATGCTGTTACCTCTATGAGATTTTGTGTTCTTTGTATTATAATAATAATAATAATAATAATAATAATAATAATAATAATAATAATAATAATAATAATAATAATTAAAAAATTGCATCTATGCCATTTTTAAATAAACATTATAACAAATGCAAACAATCAGGAAAAGCAGTAGAAAGTGTTGTTTTGTCAGTACTGTTTCCTGATTTAATTTAACGAAGGACTGATTGAGATAAAACGGGTTTCTGATGGAAACTACAGTAATACTGATATTTGTATTGCGATGGGAATAACAATGTGAATTCTAAACAGTTTTTAAAGATTATTTGAGCAGATGTCTACACCACTGGTGATTGAGTCGTTTAATTCCTATATGTAATCATAATATTAATCAGTTATTATAGGAACAGGTTTTTTGACGTTTTCCAAATATCCAAGCCGACAAAACTCCAGACCGACAAAAAGCCATATCCAGCAATCCTCTGCTTTTCACAGGGTTTACGTTCCAAATGCACCCACATATAGTGAAGAGCAGTGTAGATGGTGTTTTAGTAAAAGAAATGCCTATTTTTTATAGTGTAAACCCTAAACATGCCCCCGAATCTGCTCCCAGAACACTTTAATTTCATTTAAACTCAGTTTAATGCATTAAAATGTAAAGGTAAACCCATATTCACCTTTTAATTTAAATTCCCTACTGAGATATGCAACTCGGGAGTATTGGGACAAAGAGGTCTCCTGGATATCTACCGAACTGTGGAGTGTTTTCCCTGCAGAGATATGCAACTCTGCCCCCTTGTGTGAAAACATCCAGAAAAAATAGATTTATTGCCACAAATATTTGCAGTTTCTGCGTTATTGTGGGGACTCCTGATCAGTGTAAAACTGAATTTCTGTATTCCATCATTATCTCTCAAGTAGCACAAACATTCAAACCTGACCTGCACTCTTCAAAAACTGGTGTGCGGACAGACAAACATCACATCAGCATTTTATCACAAAACCATCATTACACCATCATTAAACCATCATTAAACCATCATTACACCATTATTACACCATTTGTAGTGGCAAACACACGTTTTGTCTTTTCCTTTATTCCAATGTTCCTGTTTCTTTGTACCACATGGAGAAAGCGGGTGTCACAGTATCTGACTCACTGACTCACGTCCAAGAAAATTCTGAGAGCTTGCATGTTAGCGGTTTTGGTCATTTATTGCAAAAATAATAATAATAAGACTAGAACTGCAAGCAGTTATTAACAGGGTCCAAGCAACGGCGCGGTCCGCATCTCGGGCGCCCTCGAGAACGAGCAAGTCGGGTCGGACGAACACGTGCAGTGCGAAATCCTGTCACAGATGT
>JBBPCW010248766.1:0-14488 GCA_037974425.1 Phenacogrammus interruptus
TTAAGCTGTTTTTCAGGTAAGAAACAATTGTGGACTTCTTAAGCACTGATGTACGTCGCTCTGGATAAGAGCGTCAGAAGATCAGTGGAAAAGGTAAAAAAAAAAAAAGAGAGAAAAAAAAGAAAATGCATTTGTATGACACTTTTTTGGCCTAAACTATTGAATCTTTTTAAGTTGTGATTTTGCACAGCATACTCTGAATACAGTGGTAGTGCATAGACATTGAGGATGAATGATTCACAGTGAAACAAAGACCACAGGGGTACATGCTCATGTTTCCTGTAGACTGCCGTCAAAGCAGTTTCACTCCCTCTCACTTGCTGTCTTTTTCCCACACACACACACGCACACACACACACACACAAAGAGGCCCACTATTAAAATAGTAAAGTCCTCAAACTTTAGGTTAAACTTCTATTTACCGCAGACAGCAGTGCTCCTTAGAAACTACTGAAGAAGAAGTTTTAAAGAAATGCCATTTTAAGCCATTCAGGTGAATGTGTGTGTGTGTGTGTGTGTGTGTGTGTGTGTGTGTGTGTGTGTGTGTGTGTGTGTGTGTGTTACATTGGTGGCTGAGCTTAGGCCTCCCCATACAACAGTATAATTTAAAATGTATTAGCATACTTTACATTTTTTATAATATTTTGGCAGCATTTTAAGTGGGTTTACTAATGATCAGCGACAGGCAGACATGAGAACTGTGTTGAGGGGATTCCATTGTTAGTTTCGACAATGTGTGACTTCAAACTCCAAAGGTGTTGTTGCTCATGAGCTTTTCAGTCCACAGCTGTGATGGAACTCCTAAACAAATGGGAAAAGCTGAGATATTAGTTTCATGACTATAGCAAAAAAGATTCCTACATGCATTTATGTCAGGAAATTACTGATTTACTGCTTTATCTCTTCACTTTTTCTTTAGTTTGCAAAACTGCTACATAAAAGCAAGTTCATCATGACCAAATCACAGCTCTGATGTTATGATTACTGATTTTAAATGATTTTTTGTAAAGATTTTAAAGACCAGATCCTTAAAACCAAACTGGTGTATATATGTATATAGTTTTTATTGTTCAATTAATATTCATAGCTTGTGAGAGCATGACAAACCATAACTGTGAATTGAACAAGCTGGTGGAAAAATTGAAAGATAATTCCAATTATCTTTCTTTTCTTTTCGCTTCATCTTCTTTTTTTATCCTGGGAATTTCCAGGGCAAGACAAATCCTGGAAAAATGAAAGTACAATAAGTAAGTTACGGTAACTTTCCAAAAGGAACAAACACTCTCATACCACTCATGAGTGTGGACTTTTCCTACAGCTGTATGCCTTTACACCTAAGGTTCATTTACCAGAAGTATTTTAGTTTATTTCCCACTCTGGTAGCTGTGAGTGTCTTGCAACATTTCCATAATCACAGCATACGCGCCACATCACAGTTGCTGACAAGCAGTGATGACAAAACACTCCAGTGCGTATGATGTTAAATGAAAAGGAATTTTTACATATGACTGACTGAAAATGCATATATGTCACAAGAGCAAGAGAGCCCATGCTTGTATGGTAAATGGCATGACGTTTATGACACAAGTGTACACTCTGTTTGAAACTCTCACCACACAGTTGAGGGTAACTCAACAAATGACTGAGAATAGCAAGTGTGATGATGTCACACACTGAATTAGCAGAAGTGAGCCGCAGACAGAGCAACATTCTCACAGGAATCGTTGGTCCCAGTCAAAACAAACAAACAAAGGGAAAGCTTCATGCTTTTCACAATGTATTTCTAAGTGCTTTCAACATCTCCAAAATGGTAACTTGACCAGCGTAAACAGCTTCAAACTTAAGACCAGTGTCAATTTAATATAAAACTTAATATAGTTTATTTCCCCTAATTGTTGATTAGGATGATGCATCATGACCATCTAGCACTAATATAATGATATATATATATACTTGAACTTGAACTTGAACCTAAATTAGAAGTAGCAATTGTAGTAGCAGTAGTAGTAGCAGTAGCAGTTGTAGTAGTAGTTTTAGTAGTTGTAGTAGTAGCAGTAGTAGTAGTAGTAGCAGTTGTATTAGTATCAGTAGTAGTAGTAGTAGTAGTAGTAGTAGTAGTAGCAGTAGCAGTTGTAGTAGTAATTTTAGTCGTTGTAGTAGTAGCAGTAGTAGTAGTACTAGAAGTAGTAGTAGCAGTTGTATTAGTATCAGTAGTAGTAGTAGTAGCAGTAGTAGCAGTAGTAGTAGTAGTAGCAGTAGCAGTTGTAGTAGTAATTTTAGTAGTTGTAGTAGTAGCAGTAGTAGTAGTAGTAGTAGTAGTAGTAGTAGCAGTTGTATTAGTAGTAGTAGTAGTAGTAGCACAGCATCTAGAATTTAAGCAGAACTTTAAAATAATGTTCACAGCCCACAGCCCTATGACATTTTTAAGAAAATGCAACTAAATTAGATTTCTGTCACAGTACTATAAAGAACTCCTTGCGACATGAGTCTTATCTTTACTGTGTCATCTTAGGATAAAAATCTTTTTTTTTTCTCAGAGTGAAAGCTAATGCTCTCTCCACCCCTCCACAACTTTTCTAGTTGTTCAACTTTTAACCTTTCAGTTTTTTTCTATAAGGTTTTGTCCCTACAGCGGCAGCATCGCTGGATTCTCAGAATCATGTGACAAACTGTCATCTCAGGGTTTTATTTAACAAATATGAGTAATAACCCCTGAAATTACACTATAATTACTAAGTTACTGATCACACAACATATTTTTTCATGAATTACTATAAATGATATTATAGGCCATTTTTGGTTTAGGTAGAGGTATAGGCAACTTTAAACAGTAAATCTTAAACTGAAATCTCGTATCATCTAAAACTCATTTAAAACTCTCATCAGAAACCCTCATCAGTCATGACTAATGCCGTAGGAGGTATCTGTTAAGTGACGAACTGGCAGTGTTATAATTGTGGAATTGTTCGTATCTGTTGGAAAGCCACTAGTCGGGAAGCAACAAAACTGAGTATTGAACCCTTTCCACTGCTAAGGCAGATGGAAACTACTGAAAGAGTGGGCCTTCACCTGGTGTTCCCTAATGTAGACACAGTCGGCAACAGATAATGTAGAAGCTGAGAAAAGAGTTTCCAGGGCAACCCAGACATAAGGGCCTCCTCAGCTTTTGTGACAGAGTGGAATATAATAATAGCTTTAATTAAACAGAAACTTGAGCTTTTCTTCCTGGAACTCATTTTACTATTTTTTTCTCTCTCGTTTTACTGGTACACATATTCACCCTGCTGGAGGTCTATAATGTACGTCTACATAGCAAACTGTGCTAGCCTCAAAATTATAATATAAAGATACACAGCTTCAGTCTGGATGGCCTGTTTTCAGCAAAGCTTGGTGTTTTCCTTGTTCAAACAAAACTGATACACCTAATCTGTTCAAGGCCAAGTTTATTGGGTGCATTTGAATGGGGGAAGTACCAAACTGTGCCACTCACTGGTCCTTCGGGATCTGAATTGTGCACCCTTGCTATAACATTTTTTAGACTCAGTAGTGCTACAAATCAAATTGGTTTTACATAAATGCCAACACTTTTAACAAAAAGGGCTAAAAATAGTACAAAAACAAGACCATGTTAAGAGCTTAGCAGATATACAGACATACTCCTCTTCACCACTAGATGGCACACTGTACAATCTGAACCAGACTTTTAGATTCTGAAAACTTATTTAAGCCTTGCCAAACAAACGTTGTATAGTACATGACTTAGTTTTTTTTCCACAACAGACGAAATTTAAATGATAAAAACATATTAAACCATTAAACTTGGGTTTTTCTTTAAGCTTAAGTTATTTAAGTTAATATATTAAAACCTATTACCTTCCCAATTAATTTCAGTGGACACATAACCACACAGGTCCTTGTGGAGAAAAAAAAGAAACTCAGTCGTGTTTTTATAATCTAAAAAGAATTTGTCAAGAATAATTAATGCATTAATAGCCAAGAATTCTGTCTTTTTAAGCAATATACCAATTGTAGCTTCTGTATCTGAGATTTTTTGTGTTTGTGCAGGCTAAGCTATTCATCATGCTGTGGTATCAGTACCACATTATGAGCCGGAAGCAGTCCTGCTATGTGACAGACAGATTATCTCTCAGAACGCTCGCCTTCAAGGAAGTGGATGTCCCTCGAACCGAACGACACACTTCCCGTTTAGAAGAGAATCTGACTGCAGGCGTTCTTCCAGAGCGTGTTCCTTTCGTGCAATAATGTATCCACTGATTCATACGCAGTTTGACTCAGGGCCTACCCCGGTCCCGGCTGCCGGGAAGCACTCAAAGAGTTAAGTGATGCATGAATGACTCATCGCGGCATGAGAATGTGTACATTCCTCGCAGCACCTATGGGCAAAGGCGGCGAATGTAAATTACGAGGTGGAACCGTACAAAGATAACCAAAACATGATGACAGGGGAAGGGGCGCAGTAGGCACGAGCATGACGTTGGGGTAACACCTCCTGAGTTTGAACCACATCACAAAGAACAAAGGCCAACACGTACCACCTGCCTCTCACAGAGCCTTTCCCGCATTTTATTCTTTACTGCATTTACAGTTTCATCCCGTAAACCATCTTTGTCATGGGCTCATTTGTGTAGTTAGCTGTGTCTAGCTGCTTCTTCTTAGTTACTAACACATAGCATCATCTAATGCGACATGTCTTCTGTGGTCCTGCAGGTTTTGAACAGGCCTCACAGCTCAGTACATGATAGAAGGGAGCATATATTAGAAAAATTACTTCAAATACAAACAAATGTAAATAATCACTAGAGGCTAAAGAGCAGACATTTAAAAACAGGACATTCTCTAGAAAACTATATCTGGAATTGTATTACACAATGGTATTAAAGAAGGTTCTCCCATTAGTTAGGCGTTCAAGTGCTGGATTGCCCAATATAACCACCATCTGGATAAGCACCTGTTGGATAAGCATCGGTGTAATTAGAAAGTGAAAGAGGAATCAACAAATCAGGCTTTCATTTTCAATGGGTGGGTTTAATTATGCGAAGTAAAGTGGGCCATAGGGTCGCTAGCACTAATTAGCATGATCACAGATGTGCTTTTTTCTATATTTTCTTATATTAAATGTTTGATATATTAATGACCAGAGCTGAACTCTTTGATCTAATAACCATGGCAGATACAAGTTTGCACTACAAGAAACATACCATCAGTAACACATGCAGCATTTTGACTGGTTGCTACTATGAGACAACTGAACTTGTTCTTCTTTTATTGTCAAATTAATAGACTGTCACTGAATTTAACTTGAAATATACTCTTTAAATGCAGTCAAGTCTCATATTGCACAGCTCCTGTTTTGAATGTAAGAATGTCTAACATACATTCATAACTCCTAAGAGCAACCCAAAGAAATCCCCAAATAGGCATTAAAAGGCTACAGCAATGTAAAGTACCAAACATTTATGACCATTACACCAGTATAATACAAATATTTGGTCACAGATATAAATTCATCAGCGCTGGAGCTGTGTACACCCAAAAGCATGATCTAAACATATTTGAAAACAATGGAGAGGCAAAATCATCACAGAGAGATGAATAATAGCTCAACACAACTCATCAGACTTATCAAGTAAAAAAATAAATAAATTGAGTTTTAAAATCTATACAGTACAGTATACTAGTCCACTATTTCCATATGTTTTTGTACATATGTTTCAGATCTAATTGAGAAGATTTAACATGAGATAACAGCAACCCCTTAGTTACTCAGTCAACTTGTTAAATTTAATTAATCAAACTGTCAGCCCTGTTGAATGTAAACATGACTTAAATATCTTTCCAGCAATGTGAAGTATGTTTAAAGGTCTTAAGAATCACTACACTGTGCTTAAATTAAAAGGAATTTAATAGAAAGGGTTTCAAAACTAATCTTCTTTGGCTTCAGCAAACTGAATGGAGAGCAAAATGTGGACCAATCTTCCCACAAGTGGGTAGACCTACCAAAATTCCTCCAAGAGCACAGTGATGACTCATGTGGTAAGTCACAAAAGAACACAGATGTACATCTAAGCAGTTGCAGGCTCCTCTCAGCTCAGATAAAATTAGCCGGTCTTAGATTTGCCAAAAATATCTTGATGAGCCCCAGGCCTTTTGGAACTGTGCTCTGTGGACTGATGTGTCAAAAGTGGAAATTATTCTTAATAATTATTGTCAGGGGTCCGGTTAAAACAGCATTCCACAGTATGAACAGAACGCCAACAGTCAAGCATGATGGTGATGTTGTCAGGATGCTTTGCAGCTTCATGGCCTGGAAAACTTGCTTTAATTGATGCAACCATAAATTCTTTTCTGCACAAGAAATTCCTGCAGGAGAATATCCAGTCTTCTAGTCCCTGACCCAAACCTTCAAGCAAAGTCTAATTAATGCAGCTCTGCAAAGGTGGGCCAAATTCCTCCCTCCAGACCGATCTCCGATTATAAGAAGTGTTTGTTGGCAGTTGTTGTTGCTAAGCTGGTACAGCCTGATATCAATTTTAATGGTCAATTATTTTTATGACATGGGCAATACAGGTGTAACAAAGTATTTTTCTCCAACAAATGAAATGAGCCTTTATAAAAATGTTTCATTTACTTGTGCTCTCCTTGTGTTACAAGGATCTGAAACCATTTAGCATGAGCAATACACAAAAGTTGAGGAAACCAGTGGCTGGCAATGATTTTTCAAGAGAACTTGAGAAAAAAAAAAAAAGTCATAATTCTTTGCTTAGCTTGACATTCGTCTCATTTAATGTAATAGGTTTCATTTATATAATGATGTGACAGCAAGGCCACCCCAGAAACATTTTTCATAGGACTGGGGCAAAACTCACCATTATTGATTGCATCTACGACACTTGCATCAAAGAAAAAAATCCCCACTGACCAATACACAAATGGACAGAGAGTCAAAATTAAAAGCAGAACCTCCACTTTGCCTTAGGTGTGGGACTTTTCTCCTGTGTCAATGCCCTGACAATTTTCTCTTTCTAAAGCACATTGTCTTTAAAAGCACATTCTAAAAATATTTTACTGAAAGGAGGTTCAAACATCACAGGTTGCTGCAACCCATAAGTAAAACATGCTTTTTAAATAAAGTTATCTGGCTAGATTTCCCCAAACCTGTGGATTTGTGCGTTCTGTGCACTTCAATGCTACCTTGTAAGCAATAGATTGTTCTAACTGTGTTCTAATCCAACATTTAAGGAGCAATGTGTAATGTCCCGGTATTAGGTTTTGGTTTGGGACTTTTATTATTAAGGGTGAGCACACTGGTCATAGATTAGGTTATATAATGTGTTGCTGCTGGCCGGTGTGCTCAGAAAAAGACAGAGGCCTGTGTTATTGGTTTACTGAGTTTTAAAAGAAATGGAATTCTGGACATGCGACTGCCTTGAGTGCTTGAGCAAACTTGCTACATTTTCAGATACTTGTTGAAACTTGCTACATTACTTGCAAAGTGTTGCTAGATGGGTCTATTTCCTTTGAATATAACTGGGCTGAGTGGCACTAAGCCACTAGTGGTGGAGTTCATTTTTTGGTGGAAGAAATTGTGAATATTAAATGTAAAACGAGTTATTATAGAAATTTGGCTAGTACATTTACCAGAACACAAGCACGCTGTCAATACAGTTGACAATAGCCATGACTATTGAAATGCACTTTGGCATCATTAGTATCTTCTGTCAACTTGACTGCATGCAGCCCACGGAGCTGGAGAGAAGTGTTGTGAGTAAGCAAGCAGTAAAGTGAGTCATAGAAGTCATAGGTTAATACATTTTTGTCAACAACATCACAATATAATTAAACACTCTGAAAGCTCATAGAAACAGGAGGACAAATTGTAACCTTAACCACTGCCTTAACAACTTACACCACACCTGCCTCTGTAAATACCCCTCTATTGATGTATGGCACATCCTCTGTCCTGCTGCAGCTATTATTGGCACAATTATTATTTTTTGCTGTTTACTTTCATTCTGCATCTTTCATTCATTGCACACCTAACAACAAAATACAGTATTTGGCAAACTATTGTATTCATTCAAATGTTGCTCTCTTTACACTATGTGTATATCGTCCTGTCAGTACTTATGTAGTCTGTTGGTGTTTTCGTTTTTGTTCTCATGTTGCACCATGGAATGTTCATTTCACTGTGTGCTGTGAATATGACTTAAATGACAATAACCCTACCTGACTTGACTCATAGCTTTCATTTCTAAGCAAACATGGATGGCTTCCTTCTCAGGGATTAATGGAATGGAATGGAATGATTTTAATTGAATTTTCTGAACCAACAATCTGACAGTGGCCCTATGGGCCACAGTGCAACATTAAGTACCATATGCAACCACCAGAGGCATGAACGTCACTGCCAAGGTCAATAAGGTAAATAAAGTCAACACTGTCTTTGCAAACAGTCACACTGAGGACAGCTGTAACCTGGATTTTAGTCGTGATACAGGACACTCACAAACCCAGACACTCCTCACACAGCCTCTCTGCCAAGATCACAGTATCTTTTCTCATCAACAAATGTCCCAAGGATGCCAGACCCAACAACCCAGCTGGAGCAGCTGGTAGCCTAGTGGTTAAGGCATTCGCCCTGTGATTAGAAAGTCCGGGTTCGATTCTCAAGACCGCTAGGCACCGCCGAGGTACCCTGAGCAAGGTACCATCCCCACGCTCTGCTCCCCGGGCGCTGTGTTCGTAGCTGCCCCCTGCTTCACTTGGTGAATTGGTTAAATGCAGAGGAAGAATTTCGTGCTGTTCACACTGTGTGCTATGGTGTGTTCACGTATGACAAATGGTCGCTTTCACTTTAAAACCCTGTCCGACACCCAGTCCAAGCAAGAACACACCCCAAACAAACTTTTTTTCTTTCAAAAGAATCCACTGGGAAGAACACAGAGGTTCTGCCCCCACTCTACACAGCACTCACAGTATCAGAGTACTGTTATCATACCAGACATGACCTCCAGCAACTTCAGGGGGATCCCGTAAAGTCTGATGATGTCCCACGGGGAAGCGACTGAGTTGAAGGCTTTGCAAAAATTGACATAAGCCACAAAAAACCCCACCAATATTCATGTTTGTGCTCGATAGAACCCTCAATGCCAGGATTGACAATAGTGCACTTCTTTGGTGTAAAGCCAGGCCACAAGTGTGGCCCTCCTTACCCTCAGCTGCTCCACCAATTGTGCAATCTCAGTGAGATTAGGGCCTTGGCAGCCCCGAGAACCGTTGACCCAAAACTGCCCAACATCCTAGCTGGAGGATTCCTCTAACAAATGCCTCCTTATCTGTTCTCAGTCCCCTCGCAGCCATCCTGCAAGGTGAAACACCTCTCTCTTCCAGGAAACACCTGCAACACTATCACAACCCTCAGCAACCTTCAGGGTCTTATCATTGAAGGTAATGGACAACACATTAGAATGTTATGCCCAAGTCTACAAGTTCTGCGTGCAATTCATTAGAAATAGCCTGATCCTGGTGTCTGCCCAGGTCTAGCCATATACTTCTTGTAGGTTGGAACCTACTGGACGAAAGCTGAATTCTCAGAGCAGCAGCAACAAGTCTATAATCAGTATTCACAGCCGCACTTCTGTTGACCAGTTCTGCAGGAACCTCCAGCAGGTGTGAAGTATGCAACAACATATCTGTCCAGTTTAGCCATTGAGATTTTCCCATTGATTCATGAGCTTTTTTATTTTGTTTATGTTGAGACCCAGATACAGCTGCCATTAGTCACACATGACAATGTTTGATGCAGTTAAGCCTTTCTTCATTCAGTGGCTAGCTTAATGCTAGTGAGCTGTGTCAAGCTGTAAAGCCTGTTAGGCTACTGCATATCTCTGAACATTGCTTGTTTGCAATATTATTGAATATTACTTTGTTAGCTGATCGGCTAACAGGTTTTATGAATAAATAAAGTGAAGAACTTGTGAAATATATCATGTTATAGGTTTTGTGAGGTATTTAATGCCCAACATTTCCATCAAAGCACATAACCATAAAGTTAAACCAGAGGTGAATGCAACTCATCAACTAAGTTGCCAACATATGAATATTTTCAGTGTAGAATGGTGGTAATATTCAAACCTTATTTTATTGAATAAGCTTTGCAACTTTTGTTGGGAAGTAAGATATTTTAAATAAGCATTTTAAAACTAGTCATGTAGTGAACAAATCATCCTTGCTGGTTTTTTTGTGGTGCATGGGAATCTTCAGGGGACAGAAATTCTCAAGGCATTAATGAAAAGTAGAAGGTTTAAGGTCTTATCTGCTTTTATTGGTTTGTTATGTTATCTGTAATTAGCAAGTAACTTGCTAGCAATTAGCTAAATAACTTATCATTAGCAGTTATAATTATCATTGTTATCATTAGCTGTTTCTTAGCAACAGGAAGTCAAACAGTTAAACGAAACCTTTGAAAACCACAGCAGTGTGAACCGCCAACAAAACAATAGCTGTCCTTCTCCATGGTCTCTCATTCCCCTCAAATGAAACTGCTATGTATACCCTGCAGAACACCCCTGCCTTGTTTTGCATTTTGTAGACTGAAATGATGGCAAATGGGCTTTGTTTAGGACAGTGATTACCCCTCTGGTCCTGAAGCCTCCCTTGCTCTGCACTGTTCAGTGCTTTCCATGCTCCCAGCACACCTGCTTCAACATTTCAGTGAATTAAGAGGCCTTCTAGGGGTTCTCTGGGAGGAAGAGTAGAGGAGCCTTCAAGACCAGCATTAGGAACCACTAATTTCGATGATTAATGTTAGTTTAAAAGGGAAACTTTCTTTACCATGAGTACCATTTCAAATACCTACCAAGAAAGACAGTCATTGTCCAGGTATTTAGTCCTTTTAGGCATTTCCTGGATATTTCCTAGAAAGCGCACTATCCAAATCTGATATTTCCTGAAGTTCATAAGCAGCTGATAAATCTCTTGTATGAATTCCTTGGACCTTTTTGTTCAATTTGTAATTGCTTCCTTTTGGCCAAATTCCACAAAAGTACATTCAGATCTATTCAGATTTTCCTCCAGTCAAACAAAAACAATACAGACTGTTTTGGGTAAAAAAAAGAAGGAAGTCTGCCCACTTCTGTAACCAGCTATGTAAGTCTTTAATTAATCAGTTGGCTCTAGTTTTACCTTGAAGTGTGGTGGAACAGGTTAACTGTGTATTATGTGGTTAAAAGTACTTTTTAGTTTACTTTCTTTATGTTTGGTTAAATTACTTTCATTTATTTTAAATCTTACCTATCTTCTTCCATTGAATGATCTATGTGTTTGATATATTTGCTATATTAATAAATGCTATACTGAACTGACACAGAAAACTTTTGTTCTGTGTCTAGTCTAATAAACAACATTATGCATGTCTGTCTTAGCTGGCCCTCTGCACAACAGCCACTGACTGTTTTTTGTCAATTTGAATTAAATGTTTAGATGTATCTAGTTAGTTTAAACAGAATAGTTCTTAAATATAAAGGTTGTGTTTGGTAGCACTTAAGACTGCAGTTTTCCCAAGCAAGAATGGACAGTTTTTTCAATTCAGTGCTAGTTCTAGGCAAAGGCAACGCAAGGCTCTGAATCAGTTCACTGGTAATCACTTGAGTTTATGCTGCAAAAGTAATCCCTTTGAACAACCTAAAAAACAGAGTTAGGCCTCTGAAGGAACACAAGGAAAATGGTAAATGTTTGTGACCTGCTACGTTAGCTTGCATATGTCATGGGTAGAAGAAGCATCCTTTATACTAAAGGCCGGCTGTGGGAGTTCCACCAAAACAGCCACCATTAATAACTCCAAGCCCCTTGAAGAAAACAAGGTGAATGAAGCAAGTCTGTGAAATAAGCAACATGCCATGATGAGTGGAAATTGCTCTCCGACGGAAGGGTGTCTTTGATGTTCACTGCAGCAGTCTTAACTTCCTGTGCTAGCGTATGTGCTGTTGTGCAGCTGTGACTGAAACCGGCAGGTTAAGGTTTTTTTAAACAAAGATAAGGAATATAACAAAATAACCTACTGTCAAAAACACTCTTCTGTAATCTATGTTACAGCAACTGCACCACCTGCTAATTATGCGGCTTCCTTTTTTAATCGCACATCTAATTTCATTTTTCCAGTCTGAAGTTTTATTGTTTGAGGGCTATATACAAAAGTTTTATTGTAAGAAGGCCATATACAACAGTACAAAATTGTCTACTGTAGGACTGGGGTGTTGTGGAATGTGCCTAGTAAGGGGGGCTAGAGGCCTGTTCACGTTCTCCACTCGCTACATAACTCAGGAAATCTGGGGAGGCTAAAAATATAAACATCTTACCATTCCACCGGTAGCCATGGTCGGAAACAATCTGCTGCTGCACCTGTAATGACAAAACCTGATCCAACAGCAACCTTGAACACCTCAGCATGGAAGCTAAGTGCTCGCTGAATTGTTCCTTGTTGCTGATTTATTTTTCATCCTTCTTCTGCAAGCCCACTTGGAGATTATTTTTAAACTGTGTTTTAGACAAGCGGGATTGTAGGTAAAGATTCATATTTGCAGGGAAACTCAGATTTGGCCTTTGCTTTCACAAGGCCTGCAGAGAGGAGAGAAATGGAGCCGGCTGATATCGGCTTCATCTGTTTTTTGTTTTTTTTTTTTCATTTAAATGGCCCATTAGCTTTTTGGAGTACCAAAGAGTTTCAGAATTGTTTTCTTCTAATTTCAGTCTACATCATCTGCAGCATATGGTTACCACCTACCCCCTTTCCTTGAAACAAACATCTTATAGAGGCCACTGGGCAGTTGCTGAAGTAAAGTTTTAAAATATATGACACACAATCATAGCATAAGATCAACATCAGACAAAAGCTACTCGGGTCTTAACATTTATTCTTCTTATTTCTTAAATTATGGATTACACAGAGTTACAAATTAATTCAATAATCATTGACAAATCTAGTCTAAATGTTTCTAGGTTAATGATTATATAATTACGTTATTTAATTCTTATTTTGTTGCTATATATAGTTTAATTAATTATAATGATCAAAACACCATGCTTTATTGCTCTATTCCTCCCTCATGATTGAGAAATGAACTGTGGATTCAGGGTATGATAATCACACATTTCCATCAGTAACACACAGCTGCACTGTTCAATTGGTAAATTGCTTGATTTAATGCAAGTGTAAGTGCATGAATTACTGCACGAACAGCTGAATAACTCCTAGCTAGCTAGCAGCCTTTAGAGACATGTCTGATATATGCAAATATGAAATAAAGCACTTTTGGTAAGAACGTTAAGGATAATCCAAGGTTAATCCGAGACTAAATTTTCTTTTGGTAATTCTTAGAATCACAAGCCAGCAAAAGAACTTCTTTCTTTGTCTTTTCTCAAATGAATTCATTCACAGTTAGACAGTTGACATCAATATTTTAGTAAAAATATGACTGTACTTTCGATATGACATTTCTCATTATGACTAGACTACTCCGGCATTGATGATGATTCACACTGGTGTTAATTAATTTGAGTAATAATGAAACATATATTCACTTTTAAAAGAAAAGTATGCATTTTTGGTATTTTAGATTTCCTATTGTTTTGAAGTATCTCTCCTCCTCCGGCGAAACTATGAATTTTCCACTCAGAGAAATTTCAGAGAGACTCGGCTAGATGGAAACCATGTATTCTACTGGTTAATTTCAGAATTGAAAACAAGCCCCCATACGGAACAAAGAGCCCCTGTTAGGGCGGCTGGAAGATACAAACTAGGTCATAGACGTACTGTCGATGAGAGCACAGATTACACAAAGGTCAACAGAGAGGGCAAATCTTCAGCCTGGAAACTTGGACAGCGAAGAAGGATGATTATCTGATCAACTGGTCAGAGATTAAGTGGTAATAGTTGGTGACTTATTAAAAACATGAAAACAAATAGAAGGAAACATGTTTTAAAGAAAAATTGCGACTTCTAAAAGGAAGCTGGCGTCATTCAGTGTTGTTGATTCACAGCTCTTCTTAATATTAACAAGTAGGTTTACAGTACCATAGTCAAAGCTCAGTCATTAGATCAAGCTCTAGCTCTGTTTAAAGAAGGTCTGTAACATATGGATTCCCCAAAAAGGCCTCGTAACTGTAAAAATGTATTTCTGATTTTTATCAAATACAATCAGTAGAGTTGGAAGAGGAGAAGGGTGTGAAACAAATGAGTAATAGACAGTGTCTCAGTGTATCATTTCTTCCATGGGGGCTTAGCCAGAAGACTTCCTTACTGTCTTGCCCTTTGTAGCAAAGTTGGCACCTCACATGTGATGATACAAGTTAGTCAAAACCACATTAGTTGAGGCTTTTGCAGGTGCTACCACTGTAAGCGTTCTCTCTCTCTCTCTCTCTCTCTCTCTCTCTCTCTCTCTCTCTCTCTCTCTCTCTTTCTCTCTCTCTC
>JBBPCW010248781.1:0-14485 GCA_037974425.1 Phenacogrammus interruptus
GTGTGTGTGTGTGTGTGTGTGTGTGTGTGTGTGTGTGTGTGTGTGTGTGTGTGTGTGTGTGTGTGTGTTAATGTTTGTGCATGGTCTGACTCAGAATGGCATCTTGTGTTTCGCAGCATGTCTCCTTTCTTACTCAGCAGTGTTTGGCCATGTGTGTATGTGTGTGTGTGTTCATTAAGCCTCCAGTCCAACTCTGCCCAAATGCTCAAATCTGTTAGCCTCACTGCAGCTAGAACATCCACCATAATGTTAATAAATGTCATAATAAGAAGATTAAATTAAATCCAAATATATATGTATGTAATAAGAAGATTTAATTCAACATTATATGTATAGATCCCAAAATATCACTCACTGTCATATTCCATATTACATTAGATATTCCATTATATGTTTTACTCTTTACTCTTTCGTTTTCAGCAGCCTAGGATTACTGCTGCAGTACATGTGATTTGATGAGGTATGCCACTGCCAGTCTTATGGAATAAAGCCAAAGTTTACAATCATATAATGTCAGATTTAATATGCTCAGAAGCCTTGCCATTACATACACTACTTGTGGCATCTAATCAAAATATATGTCTTGTTAAATACAATTCCACATTTTATTAGGCTGGCAAGCTTGTTACACATTCACTGTTTAAAAACATACTGTTTTTGCAGGCCCCCTGGTGGCCATTCCACCAGCAGATGCTTTTAATGAATTTAGAGAATTAATAAAGAAAGCACAAGTGAAGAGAAGCCCCATCTGCATAAAATGTCGCATAAAATACTGCTATCAGCGAAAGATTTGCCGCAGCATTAAAACACAATAAAACACTTAAATAGATGTTGACTTAAAGAAATCCAATTTACTTCCAGGTTAGAAAATCATTCATACATATTCCACCAACCTTCCTGAAGAATGGAGATAGGACTAAAGATTTTATAGAACCCAAAAAATACAAATAATATATATTAGAAATAAGTACTGAATCATAAACTGGAACTGTGACATAAATTAGCTGTGCAGAAGGAACAGGAGGGATTTTTGAGGGAATAGCATGACTGGAACAAAGGTAAATGCCAAAGTGGACAAACACAAAGAAAAGGGTGAACCAGGAGCAGCTGTGACAAGGCAAGGGCACAAACAGATATGTGCAAATGTTAACAGGAGGGCAGGACAAAAACCACACGGAACAGGGCAAGGCGTGACAGAGAATCGAAGCAAAAACAAAAGTCACATGGAACAAAACCGGGAAAAAAAACGGAAAAAAAACCCAAAACAGAACCAGGTAAGATGGTAATGGGGTCAGACAGAACAGGGAAATAAACATCAGACAAGACGGTGGACTGGACATGAACAGGAGCCTGAACAGAGAATGGAACAGTACACTGGATGGTAGACACAGGACTTGATGGGTGACAAGTCAAAAGACAAAATAGGATTCTGTGGCCTAAGAGAGAAATGACTAATGAAACATTAGGGACAAGAATTTGTGGCATGACGTACAACCACGAGGACCATTACAAAGACAGGGACAGAAAGAGAAAGAGATGGCAACAGTAACTTCAGCAAGAATAGGAACAAGAACATGAACAATTTTAACAACAAAAACTGAAGTGACAGGTCATGGAACAGGTTGTGAAGTCATAACAGAGTGCAGGGCCTTAGAGCAGGTTGGGCTGGAGCCAGGTCCAGGGCCGAGGTGGCTGCCACATCCTGGGCAGTCTTTCCATGGTGAACAGGAGACTAGTAAAGCCACCAGTGGGGTCCAGGAAACTGGGGGTCCATTGGTGTGGGCCCAGGGAACTGGGAAGCTGTTCACAAAGGATCAGGAGACTGAAAGCCAGAAGACAAAAGACCAGGGTACTGAGAGATTGTCAGTGGAGATTCATCAAGTGAAGCAGCAGGCATCCAGTGCCTGGGGAACCGTGTGTGTTGAGGGTATTTTGCTTAAGGGTACCTCGCAGTCTTGTGAATCATACCCATGACTTCATGATCACAGGGCGAATGCCCTAATGACTAGGTTACCAGAATGGACATTGCCAGTCAAAGCCATTCCACCAAGAGACAGGCAAGACAGGCTACTTCCCTGGGACTCCTCCTCCTGCAGTGTCTTTGAAGCTTGGTCGAATTTTTGCTCAGGCTGGCAGTGTCAATCTGGGCTGTTTTCACTGCCAGAAGAGCTGGGTTGTCGACCATGATAAGAGCAAGGATACTTACAGCAAACCCTTGTCCTACTCTGAGTAGACTATAGTTCCCAGCTCAAGGCAAGAAATTTCTGGTGGAACTCGGGGCACTATTGGGACCATTGCATCAGATAGCAAACGTGAGAAAACATTGATTTACCCAGGTGTTTAAGCAAGGTCTAGCAAGGAGTTCTTATCCATACTCCCTCTCGCAATGCTGTTTCTCTACCTATGGTCAGACTGGAACTGATGCTGCCGTGATAATTAAACACAGCTGGTTGGTCAGTTTCCAATTGACTGCCGAAATATATTGAATCTCACTCGGTAGGCTTCCTGTACAGACCAGAACAGCCTATTAAAATGCAACATCACTTTTCCTAATGTTCTGCTATACACTCGGCATGAATCAGCAGGGAGAAAAAACACGTTCGTCCAATGCTGTCCCACACTACTGCTAAACAGAGGCTGCATCATACACCAATTCACAAGGGACACGTGTGTGTGAGTACAAATCTAAGTTCAAACACAGTTTTACGATTTAGAATGAACCACACAGGAAAGCAAGGGAAGTTGAAGCAGGTCTACATTTATCCATTTGTCCATTGAGATTGGACAAGAGAGGACAGGACTGGCACAAACAGTGGGACTGGCAGAGGAGTGTAAGTAGTGCTTCAAACCACAAGGATGCTCTTAATTCAGATGGTGTCCAGAGAGCAGACCAATTTCACTTCAACTACTTACATGCTGCAGTAGAATATTATTTGCATTGCATTAAATATGAGTTTAAAGCACAGATCTGTCTATCAATCTGTCTGTGTATGCATCAGTCTGAACATATACTGTATATATAGTGTGTATATATATTCAGATTGATAAATACACTGACAGAAAATATATATGTATTTATTCGAATGGTCATATTTTATCCATTCATTCTCAGGCACATTTATTTGCACTAAATATCAGTAAGTTCCTTTTGAATATTCAACATGTACAAATTGGGTTACAGATGATACTAAGTGGCCTGAGCTGAAAGATAGTATGTGGACTTTTAACTTCTTGTCATAAACATCATGCTTTCACATATGGGGATAAATTATAGCCCGAGTTTCCAAACCTGGCTTAAGAGAAATATCATTAAACTGCTTTCTAAAGGTTAGAAACTAGGTTAACTGTTACATTTGTTAGGTTTGGTCCAGAACCCTGTTAAACATTCATGAGACAGCCCCCAGGTCAGTTCAAAGAAATTATGGCATTATGCTTCCTGTACACTCAAGCGTATCTGTGAACATCTTTTTTTTTCTTCTAGGAGGCTAATTATGATTTCTAGTCTTGCGCAAAGTACTTCTGTTTTCGGTCAACAAATGTCTTTCTTGCTTGTTAGAACAAAGTGGTTTGTAAACACTGCCTCAAATTAGCCCACTTGCTCCAACCTAATTAGGATCCGTTTCACAATTAAAGCTGTTTTACTCTTTCATAGATCTATTGGTCTTCCTTATTATGTCTCCTTTCACTGGTCTATGGGAAGCTCAGCATGATCATTAAACTGCCTGTGTTCATTTGTTACTCTTTCAAGTAGGGTCGTCTCCTGGGCGTGATGCACGCACATAAAAATCTCTTACAAATAAATGGTCAAAATTACACGAGCATGTAGTTAGAGAGCAAAAATCCTTCGCATTATTTGAAGGTCCTTTTAAAGTGTCCCTCAGGCATCTCATTTACAGAAATCTAATGATCACTGCAAATATCCATCTTTGGCACCTTTATTTTTAAAGGAAAGTGTCTATGGAGCCAGACAGGGGTAGAAGGAAGGGACAGTTCCACCTATTTGTAAACAGTTTTGTATAAGTAAATCTTTATGTAATGTCTTTGTCATTTTCTTTCTTTGTTCATGTGCTTCACACAGTGTGCTTATACCACCCTGTCTCCAGTCCTTTGTGCATTGACCTTTCTAGTGTGTATCAAGTTCTTTCAAGTGGATTCAATTGGATAAACATTAAATATATTCTTTGACTTTAGTCCTACATTGTTTTTTGGTGTTTGGTTACTAGTTCTTTAAATGTTCTTTTTTGTTTAATCTCGTCTATTATCATGGACGTAATAAAGATCCATTGCAGTTGCATCTAGCTTCATCATTGAATGAATCAAGAGATGTTTGCTGTGTAAGCAGTTTGAAGAGTCTGATGCTTCTAAAAGCTACCTTGCTGAAAACTATTGCATGAAATTATCAGAAATATTTTTAAACATTTTTCTAAAATGTTCCATTCGTATTGGTGGGGTACATGCAGATTTCTTTTCATTTTACTGTTTTAAGATTATCAACATCATATATAAAATGTCAAGGTTGGACACTAATGGTCAAGTTACATGTTTTGTTCAAGTATAATAAGTAAATTTCTACAATTTTGTCACGAGGCTGGCCCAGACAGAACAGAACAGAACATGACAGAACCTGACACTGAACGTGAACCAAACTAAAAAGTCATAAGGTCAAACAGAACAGAACACATGAATAACTAGAACTAAGGTTCTTCAGCTAACCGCTGGTATCCGGGCAAAACAGAAAACAGAACAGAAAAACCAAAAAACAGAAAACAGGAAAAAAGCCAATGCTGCCATGGCTCACGGAGTCCCAGCCGTGACAAATTTAACGTATTTGAACAATTATAATAATAATATATGGCTTGCCAAATGGGATGGTACAGTTGATTGTTTTTTATTATATTTTGTTTTTATTTATTTTTTATATGTTAAACACAAACTGAAAAATTAAATACAAATGGCAATGTTAAGCAGCCGAGTAAAACAGTGAGTAAAATAGAAATCCTAGGAGTTTCGCTTCCTTCTTTGATGGAGTTATATTACCAGCGCTGTATCCGCAGAGCTACTTGCATCATCAAGGACTTACACCACCCTTCACATCATGTCTTCTGCCTATTGCCATCTGGGCAAAGATAAAAGTGCATCAGCTGTAAAACCAGCAGGAAGCTGAATAGCTTCTTTCCCACAGGCTGTTAGATGTATTAATAAACTAAGTCCCCCTCCATAAGTAAAAGCAAGTGGATCGGAGTAATGGTCAGATCAATGTTTTTATTATTTTAATTAAATTATTTAGATTGAATTTTTCGATCATATTCTTATTCTAGTTAATTATGTATGTGTGTATGTTGTGTATGTGTCACGGTTCGGCCAGTGGCCGGTGAGGGCCACTGCTTTTCAGTTGTTTTTTCTGTTCTGTTTGCTCATGTTTTGGGGCCTTTTATTTTGACATTCTTGTTTGTTTGGTTCATGTGTCACGTGCTTTTGGGTTTCAGCTGTTTTATGTTCATCGTGTAACGTGCTTTTGTTTTCCCCTGTCTTGTGTTTGGTTCTGATTATGTTCAGTATATAAGTTCTGTTTGTGTTCATTTCAGTTATCCGTCCATCGCCTCATTTTATGCCTCGTCTGAAGTCTGATTCTAGTTCACGTATCTGTATCTAGCGGCCCCCATGCCTGTTTCTGTTTGTTTTGTAAATAAAGTCATCAGCATGGATTCTTGGTTTTCTGCCCGTTCCTGCTCACCCGAGGTTATGCACGTCCGAGGGGGACTAGCCCCACCGGAAGTGACAGTATGTGACTGTCGTTTTTATATTGCACTGCACTGTGAGTTGAGAAAGAATATTTCGTTTTCTTGTATGCTTACACAATTTTAATGACAATAAAACTCTTAATTTTGCTCTAAAATTTGCAGAAAAAAATGTATACAGATGTAGGCTCACGGGTGGTTTGGGATAGTAAATAAAATGACTATCTTGCAAATTTGGCATCCCATTTGCCTTATCACTAGCACTGTAAAGAAAATAATTAGAAAGTTTCTTTATACCTATCAGACATTAAGTAACATTTTATGCCACAACATGAATGTCTATGTATTTTTACTCCTCAGTAAAATTTCTTTCTGGGACTCCAGAGAGGAGAGCTGATTTTTCTTTCGCTCCTTGGGCTAAATATACTTCAAGAACATTTGCGTAACTGCCATTTATTCAGGAGTAAAACAAGGGCTGCATTGTCTGCTTTAAAAAGAGCATCTTCATTAAGTGAGCTTTTCCTTTTAAACATAGTTACAGTTAGCGATTGGCAGAGGTGTATGCAAAGAAGTATTTTTGTAAATTTAATTATATACCACAGAATTACTGACACCCATCAGAGATTCAGGGGCCTTTATGTATTTTTTGCTGGGATAAATAGAGCCAATCATTCAAAATCAACAAAAAACTTTTCTGTCCTTTAGGAAATTACAAGGCTTTGACATTCCGCCCCCATCCTCCAATATGTAGACTGCTTTTCCAATAAGTATCTCCAAAATAATTGCCCTAGGAGGACCATTACCCAGCAGAGCTAATAAAACAGAAATAACCAGAAAAACAACAGTGACGGTGCAGATTCTCTCTCTACAGAAAATAGTTGTCTTTTTTTGATAGTGATCCTATAAGACTTTTTTCCTTTTGAAACCTGAAGAAGACATCTGAACACCCATTATATCATTGTGTGTGCACTGCTCTGCTCCTTTTTCTGGTTTATAACAAGTAATACAAACCATTTACACACTGATCTTTTTTGTGCTAAAAGATGCTCTGAACATGAATGGGTTCTGTCACGGAAGCAGGTGTTAGCCCGCTCCCGTGATTCACCTCTTAGGAACCAGGCACAAGGCAGGCAGGCATCCATACTAGTGCTCTTTATTTACAAACCCAAAAAAACAGAAAACAAACCTGGCTCAAGGGCCGCTACAGACAAGAACAGGATCAGGATAACATGAACTAAGGATAATGAGGCGATGGACCGTTCCCCGCGGTCCATACGGACTGAACTAAATACACACAGGACACAGACAGAAACCAATCACAAAACATAATCAGTTAAACTAAACACGAGACAGCTGGAAACACAAACCATACACGAATATCAAAATAAAGTACCAAAACAAAAAACAAAACAGAATCAAAAACAGTGGCTCCTACTGACCACTGGCCGAGCCGTGATAGGTTCATATACCACAATGGTTCCACACAAGAAATTCTCATGGATGAACTTAATAGAATTTCATTTGCATGAAGTTAAACCAAAGTGCTCTCATTTCTGTAAATTCTTCGTGGTATAGAGTTGGCCCACACAGAACATGGGCACGACTAAATGTGCAAATCCGCACTTAAAAATGCAGGTTCCTTAATGGCAAAATAACTTTATGTAGAAATTGGCTAAACACTACAAGGGTTCTTCATACTAGTGCATGCCATTTACAAAACTATTTCTTTTAAGAACTACCCACTGAAAGTTGGTTAGGGCATTCGCCCTGTGATCAGAAAGTCTGGGTTCGATTCCCAAGACCACTAGGCACCACTGAGGTACCCTGAGCAAGGTACCGTCCCCACACACTGCTCCCCGGGCGCTGTGTTCGTAGCTGCCTGCTGCTTCACTTGGTGAATGGGTTACATTTAGAAGAAGTATTTTGTGCTGTTCACACTGTGTGCTGTGGTGTGTTCACGTATGACCAGATTGTCACTTTCACTTTAAAGATAGAATCAAAAGTGGTCGTTTTATGGCCATGTTCTCATCACTAGCCCTACTCCTGGCGATCTACCCTCCTGCAGAATTCAACTGCAGGGTTTTCTGGGTTGAAAGGAAACTCAGGAATGTAGATCTCCAGCAGGGTTGGATAGCACTGTTCTATAGTATCAGTCTTTAAAAAAATGTTGGTACCTTAATATGTGAGAATGTAGTCACTGTTCAGTGAAAATCTTTTGTGTCTGTAGTATTTAATGAACAAATGAACAAAATACTCCCCTGTTCACTTGTTTTGTGCAGATATACCAAGATGAAAACCGCTACCAACATCTACATTTTCAATCTGGCTCTGGCTGATGCTTTGGCCACCAGCACCCTTCCCTTCCAGAGTGCCAAATACCTGATGAACACCTGGCCCTTTGGCGAGCCCCTCTGCAAACTTGTCATAGCCATCGACTACTACAACATGTTCACCAGCATCTTCACCCTGACCATGATGAGTGTGGACCGCTACATTGCCGTGTGCCATCCTGTGAGGGCACTGGGGTTCCGGACGCCTGTCAAGGCTAAGATGATCAATGTGTGCATTTGGATTCTTTCATCTGCAATTGGAGTACCCATAATGATCATGGCCATCACCAAGGTGACAGACCAAGGTCAGTTCTTCCCCTGAATGCATGAAAAATGTTAATTTATGCTAGAGTAAGTGGTTTTGAATGAATAAAGAAGTGGGATGCGTCGTGTGAGATACAGCCATGGAATAAAAATAAGAGACTATCATTTTTTTTTTTTCTTGTTATTGCTTTTGTATTGTGTGGGAGTGTGTCTGTGTAAAATGTGCAAGTCACTGTTGTTTTATACACCACACTTGATTTAAAGCTCCAACCAAAAAAAATCTTTGGAGAAAGAGTAAAAATAATACATATAAATAATTAATTGTACCATGGAAATGTTAAACTACACAACATTCACATTATTTTACAACTGCAACAGTTAAACAAGTGATGTTAAGAATATAGTGTGCGGATGTGTGACTCTCAATCATCCCATTAGAAACTGAATCCGGAGTGAAGCTGCTGGAATACAGCACATCGAAAAACTGCTACACATACACTACTGCACTCACAGCACATATGGAGATATTTCTTATTTTTCACACAGCTCACACGGCAATAAGCAACCTGTGCTTATTGCAATTTTACACACACACTGCCACAAATTGTACAAAGAGTGAACAGTGGTCTCTTTATTTTTTTCCGTGGCTGTATTTACTTGATAAAATTTTATTAAACCTCTGAAATGTTTTTTTTTTCTAACAGGAAAGACCGTCTGCACTCTGAAGTTTCCTGATCCTGACTGGTACTGGGACACGGTGACTAAGATCTGTGTGTTTATCTTTGCCTTTGTGGTGCCAGTCCTCGTCATCACCATCTGCTACGGGCTGATGATACTCCGTCTGCGGAGCGTCCGACTTCTCTCTGGTTCCAAGGAGAAGGACAGGAACATGCGTCGCATCACTCGCATGGTTCTGGTCGTGGTGGCGGCCTTCATCATCTGCTGGACACCCATTCACATCTTTATCATCGTCAAAACCCTGGTGGAGGTCGATCAAAGGAATCCCTTTGTCATTGCTAGCTGGCACCTGTGCATTGCCCTTGGTTACACCAACAGCAGCCTCAACCCCGTCCTTTATGCCTTCCTCGATGAGAACTTTAAGAGGTGCTTTAGGGAATTCTGCCTCCCATTCCGTACCAGGGTGGACCAGAACAGCCTCTCCAGAGCCAGGAATGCCACCCGGGAGCCAGTGTCGGTTTGTGCCCCGTCCGAAGCAGGGAAAAAGCCAGTATGACTAGGCCTGGAGGGGATTCCACGAGGGTCCCGCTCAAGAAGGGTCCAACAGGATCTGCAGTCCGAGGTCACCCAGATATCCACCACTGAATTTTAGAGTCTGATATTGCTCAAAGAAGAGTTTCTGTTCGCACATCTCAGAAGATTACACTTCAACAAGCTACTCAGTCTCGGCCTTGCTCTTAACAGGCATTTCTTCAACAGGCATGAGTTAAACTGAGAGGTTGAGCTATTTGTCATGGTCTCACTGATGCGCAAGGAAGTCTTGCAGAAGGGTCAAAGGATTTTACACCTGTTTGCATCAGTCAGTGAACCCGGAGCCCTAGTTACACTAAAATGCTACAAGAGACCATTACAGGTCATCAGCATAACTTCTTATCACAGACAAATCAAAACCAGCACAAGTCACAGACGAATAATGATGCCTCATGAAGAAGACTTCTGCTGTCTTATATTTTTATGCTTTTTTGTATAGCAATAGAAGAAAGATCAAATGTCAGTTCCTTTGAATTGTGTGGAAAAAAAGGACTTTGGAGAAATTGATTGTGCTCTGCACGTTACGTTAAAGATGTTCTTGGGAGAAATCGTTCCTGCAGATCCTGCAGATCCGTGAAAACATTTCTACTCAATGAACAAGCACACAGGAACCTTTCCCGATTTTGAACACAGAAGATATAATGGGGTGTGACAAGAGCTTGATAGCTTCAGGCCAGCAAACATGCTGTTTGAACTTTCCTGTGCTGACATAAACAACATGACATGTTACATTACCAAGCATTAAAAGTGAAGGAAACCTGATCATATTATGCTATACATGTCACAACAACATCATAGTGCATGCATATTCAAACTGCAGTCCTCTCTGGATTTGTATGAAGATTTTTTCAGCATTCGTAGAAATGTATTTATTCTGATCCTTAGTTCTTAAAATCGTGACCAGAGGACCACTTTTAAAGCTCTGTGGACTATGAAAACAACTAAGAGCACTGATTTGGAATGTGAATAACAGCATTTTAACTGACAATGGCAACACAGTGGAACAAGAAGGAACAAAATGTAACAAACAATGCAGTTGTATCCAAATGGAGCTGTTCCAAATGGCATCAAGTTCAGCTTGTGAACATTTCAGCAGAAAGATTGTCTACACCCTCAGAACTGAACTGAAAAATAACCATTGGTTCTGATCACATGAGGAAATTCTTACTGTGTTCACTGTATCACATTTTTATATTAATTGAACTGCGAACGTTGATCATGGACACATTCATACGCAAATATTTGGTGCAAAGGTTACACATCTACTTCTACTTCTATACATCCTATATATGGGTGGGCTGATCTGATACTCAGTATCAGTCGCAGTCTGATATCAGCCGAAGTCACTGGATCAAACTTTAGAAAATCCTGAACAATCTCCCTTCATAGAAATTCAAATACAGACACCTCCAGCCAAACAGTGTGTCTAACAAAAATCTAACAAAGAGCCATTGATGATTCAGTCATGTGTGCAGAATTCCTCCATTCTGCTTGCAAATTGTCTACTATATGGGTGTAGAAATTGGAATTTTATCATTTACAACATTACTGAGGAAGTGAGGAGCCATTTTAGATTCAAAATGCACCAGACAAACATATTTAAAAAGACAGTTTTGGATTGATATTGGTTATCTTTAGATAGACAAGGCTGTGGTTGAAATGATGTCACTCCTACCCTTTACAGTTTTCTGCAAAGTTAAAAACACAATTATTTGCTAATTTGAACATATTAAGGGGATATTGTTCAGTTTTTTTCCCTGGAGATGATGTATACTTATTTTCAAGATTACATCGAATTTAAATAGTGGTGTTCAAATTTTGTGTACAACTGGAAAGTGATGTAATTTATTTGAAGTTTTTAGTTGGTTGATGTTCATTTTGGAAGATCATTCAAATCTGTAGCAAACACACATGGCTGGTCCTCTGGTGCAGTGTTGGTTATGTAAGATTTGTAGAAGTATACATCTGTAGTGCTGCAGGCTGAATGGTGGCTTGATGAAACGAAGCTCCATCTGAGTGTGAAGTGTCTGACATTCGTGAAAATATTCGTCTGCCGGCCTGTGAGGATGTTCTGCTTTAATATTATATTCAGAGCAGTAGCCAAATCACTCTCAATGAGTTTTTGCAAATGTGAATGTAAAGTGCCTAGAGAAAATGTAGTATGTAGTTAATTGTGTTTGGCATACTTCTTTTTCATGTAGCAATTAACCAAGAATTATGTTTAAATATGTGCCTCTGGTGTGATTTCCTGGAAATTCATTTCATTTTACTGAAATAATGACTTTGGATCAGGGATGGAAAATACCATTTCATATCTTAGAAGAGGACAGTAATTAAAAAGACATTTTTAAAAAATGTGCTCAAGTATATAAAAGTAAAATAATACATTTTGATGAAACAGATCGAATTAAGAATGGGGACATTTTTTTTTACATTAAAGTAACTTTATCATTTTATTGCTGGGCACGAACTGATAGCACTGTACCCAGACTAGCGAGTCTTGTCTAATTGACACTACTGGCTTTTTATTTTTTAAAAAGATTGGAAATGTCTTTAAATCTTATGGCCTTAGAGATTTGTAATGAGTGCTTTAAAGGATCATATAAAGGGGAGGGGGGTGTGGGGGAGCTCCTCTTGATTACAGAAGTGCTGGAAAAATAGGTTTCTACAAACTTTTGGACATACACACTATAGCTGTTGGGTTTTCTTATTCCTGCAAACTGACTCTTTGGGTAGAACAGAACATTGTATTGCATTTGTGATGCAGTGTGAGCATGAAACGTGTGCCGGTTCCAGCATAAGCTGAAGATAAACAGAGAAAGGGGTCAGAGGCATTATAGTGAATCTAGTAAAGCTTTTCTTTGCATCTTATTAGATATAGAAGAATAAATTACTTTTTAAATAGAAAAAAATCAACAAGAAGATGCTCATTTGCTATGTTCTTGCTTGGCTCATGTAAACACTTTTATATGCATTGTCTTTTTGTTGTTGTTATTGATCTTTGTTTTTTTTTTTTAACTATTAAAGTAAATTCAGTATTTTCAGGGCTTTTGGCTGCATGGTTAATGACTTTCTATGGGCAAGTTGTGCTGTTGCACCAGTGTTGTATATGCGCTATTTATGTCTCTCATTTACTTCTGCGAAATAGCTTTTCTTGTTGTACATATCCTTGAGAGAAAGGCAAAATTAAATCAAAACAATAAAGCATTCAAAAAAACAGCTCCCCTGGCTTCATTCTCAGCATATCTGTGCAGCTAACAAGGCCAGTTTTAACATGCATTTCCCCTGTATGAGAAAACGAACATATTTTGGCTTTATTGACAAAATATTTTAAAGATGAAACACCACTGGAGCAAGATCGATCATTACTGATACATTGTTTAGGGGATGTTATTGATGAAAAATTCAACTTGAAAGTAATGCTAGTACAATGGTCATAATTTAGGGCATAGATGAAGTTTGCTGTGACAGACTGAGGGGGGCTGCATAACCCCCCCACACACATATCTGCATGGGTTTCTGCCAGGAGCTCCTGTTTCCTTCCACAGTCCAAAGACATCAGGAGAAGTGTCTGTGTGTATCTGCTTTGTGATGGACAGTATTTCTCCACCTTTCACCCTATGAGCTCTTGGAAAGACTCCAGCATCCTCTGGGACAGGCTCCAGCGTCCCCCGCGATCCTGGTTAGCCGCTCAGAACATTATGCTAAATGTGATTAGTGAAAACAGGCTGAGTCAGGCTGTGGTTTTAGACCACAGGGTAAAGCTGTAAACACCATGATAAAACTACTATTTATTTATATGTTTTATGTTTCATGACATCCATTCTATTTTTCTGATACATCTATAAATGAATAAATGAAAATGTTGGTTTTATGGTTGGTTATATGGTTCAAAATGGTGCTACATTACAGATGTCAAAAGCTTGATTAGAAATTACGACAATGTGAATTCTGTGACATGAATTCAAAAGCAGTCAAAATGTTTTAACAAAGGAGTCACTTCCATTGTACATAAAAAGTTCAACATGAATTTAAATATTCTGAAGAAATGTACAGAGAAAATGCTGTAGAAATAGGAGGGCAAACAGAGGAAGTGTAGTGGTCTCCAAACATTGCTCAGCATTAGTGGAGTGTATAATTGTCTATAAGTGCCATGTAATATTGTGTATAAGCACCAGCCTTTCTATTTGCAGAATTTGCAGAATTTACAGCCTGATTACATCATGTTCAAACAAGCAACCATATGTAACCAATACACTGACATACAGGAGTACCCTGAGACTGCCAGATCCATTGCACTATGACTGTCATAGTGCACCATTATAAAGTGCTTCAAGCAACAAGTCATGCAACACATAAAATCGATCCGGCTTACCTCCCATCACACTTTTCAGTTTGCACATCGTTCTACCAATCAACTGATTTGACCCCCACTTAGCCCCCAAACTGGACATGAAAGGCTCATGATGGATAATGGTATACATATACTTCAGCCCAACATTCAATACCGTCTTCCCTGAACTGCTGATGGACCTGCTGGGCCTGAGCACCTCGCTCTGTAATTGGATACTAGACTGAGAGATCACAATCAGTAAAGATCATACTGTGTCCTCAAGGAAGTTAGATAGTATTTTAGCCTTGCCTTTGTCTTCATTATTTTTTCTGTCTTTTGTGCTCTGTACTTTGCTTTCAGTTTATTTTAACAAGCTTGACAACAAAGTGATCAATAATGGTTTGTGATAAAAAGCAAAGAAAAAGCTTTTGTGAATTAAAATGATATAGATATGGTTTTAGAGTGTAACTTACCCAACACACACACACACACACACACACACACACACACACACACACACACACACACACACACACATACACACACACACA
>JBBPCW010248821.1:1868-12435 GCA_037974425.1 Phenacogrammus interruptus
GTCGCCACATTCACACATTCATGTCATCATAGTACAGACAATATTCATATATTCATTCAAACATAGAAAATCAACTCAATTCCAACGATGGAAAAATGCAATACTATGATTTAGAGAGCTGCCAGGGGGCTGAACTGGCAGCTCTCTAAATCATAGCTCTCTAAATCATGTGTGAATCATTAGCTGTAAATTAAAAACAAATCACATATCTGTGGTACGTATCTGGGAAAATTACACAGTTAACTAAAGCTAATTCAATTCCTGATTGGATTTTGGGGTTTTGACTGGGCACAGTTCAAAGACATACATGCTAGGTGAATGGAAGATGCTAAACTGCACCTATGTGTGAGTGCCTTTTGCCCTGGGAGAGGCTCCAACAACCCTGGTTAGGATAAGCAGCTCAAAGGATGGATGATAAAATCCTCTACAAATTACAGTCTCTGTTAAACTAACAAAAAGGAATAAAATCAACAACTAACCATATTTTTATTGTTCCCATCATTGATGATGACATCATATCCCTGCAGGATTCCGTTCACCTTGTCGGCAGGAGGGGCCTTCCATCGGATCACCAGCATGGACTCATTTATCTGAACACTCACATTTTGAGGGGGCACTGAAGGTGCTGCCAACATTGGAGAGAAAAAAAAAAACACATTGTAATTCTAACCTGTAGTTTGTCATGGGATTGATGACATTAAAATGATCTCCAACACTACATTTTAAAACATGCTACCCTTTCTAATTAGTAAATTCAGCTATTTTAAGGTGTACTTATTGGTGACACAGGTGTTCAACTGCAAACACTCAGCTTGTATAATCTAACAGTAGAATGGAATGCTGTAGGGCAGGGCTTCTCAAACTGTATATTTCTAGATTAGGTCAAAGCTCCGGGACGACCAATGATAAGCAAATCCATTCTATTAATCTTGCTTACAAATGGCAGCAAAAGAAATGGCACTCTTTGCCTATAACTGTTTGCTTGTTAGCCTAATCCTTTCTCACTTTTGACAGTAAAGTGTAATATGCACTGTAGTTTTATGAAAAAATTTAACAATGACCTTGACTAACTTAATGACTTTCTGTCTCAACAAATAAAGTACCTTTGTTTAAAGTGCAACAGAACAAGACACTGAAACATCAAAATGAACAAGGTAAAAATTAGACATCCTGAAATCCTTAATACCAAGCAACCTGGTGTGAACAATGGCACTGTCTGCTATTGATTAGCCACTTAAATCTTTGGCGCAAAGATTTTTTCCCATTCATTACTGAGAATGCAGCCTCACAACAATATGTGGAACCAGACATTGTGAGGACAAAGATGGCTACTCACTCGTGCTAGCAGGACTGCACCTGAATGCCAATTAGCCTTAGCGGACATGCTAACGTGGATGTGAAGCCTGAGAATTTAAGCACGCCAACGTTGTGACATTCGTGTGCCAAGTGGCAAAATTGCTTCGGTTAATCAGCCGTAATTATTGCCGTAATTTTAAAAAAATATATATTTTACAAAACTAAATTTATTGAAACACACTTAATTGCATTGCGTTAATGTATTTCTAATATGACGTGTGGGTCCAGAATGAGTTCAGTCCAGGTCCAGACATTAAGAAATGGTGCTGTAGGGCAACTGCACATGAGACACCAAGCTTATCATTACTTATCATTCTTTATTCTGTCATTCATTTTCATTTTTACGAGTACTGTATTCTTCTGACTCCCGTTAATTATCTGTCTCTTCGTCTAGGCTATGCCTTAATGGTAATAGAGCATTTAAATGTTGTAGACACCAAACTTTGGAATGCTCTTCCTCAAGTAGTTGTATTTTGCCACTCTGAAACATGCTTATAAATAAAAGTATTTTATAAAATTGGCAACAACAATGATAACGATTATTACTATAATTAATGCTATTATTTAGTGCTGAGCATTGTAATGTGTTATTATCCCGTTAATGCATTATTTAATTAACGCTGACAATTACTTGACTGCGCGTTAACGTTTTTTTTTCTGTGCTCAATCACTTCGCCTCTCTTTAACAGGGACTTTGAACATAGTGACTACTTCTGCTGCTCCCTGATAAAAGAAAAAACGTTTCTGCTGGTACCTGTTCAGAAAAAAACAAAAACATATTTATAAATGTGAACTTGCTTTTGCTCTGAGGGTGCATGATATACCATTCTGATCGTGGGCGCCAGTGTTCTGACGATTCATGCTGCCTTGTCGAAAAATGCTACTGTAGCGCAAATCAACGGCAGAGTCTACTGATTCATGATACCCTGACAAAAAATGCTGCCTTTACGTTATGGTCAGGTGTCCCGTTACTTTTGTCCGATGGGACACCTGGGCCCCGCGAAAACCAGTTGAGACCTAGAGTGTTGCTTGGACAAAATGTAAGGGGACGCCTGGCCATTACACCAACACAGGCTTTAATGACAATGCATTCAGATACATAGATTTTCATATAGAGTTGCTTTAATGGTTTCGTCCTGTGAAGCTCTGAATAACTTATTTTAACAAAAGAGATAATATTTGAATGCCCTGTAGTGGCAAATAGGTTTGATTTTATATTTGATTAGATTACATTAATCTTTAAGTTGAGATTTAGCAGATACGTTTTAACTGCAACTGTTTTGAAGGAAACACTGCTGATAAAAAGCACATTATTTGTTTAAAGTGTTTGAAGACCAAACGTTATTGCACTTTTGTTCATGTAGCAGAAATTTTCAAATAAAAGCGCGCAATACATTACAGTTGAATTCATTATTGTGATTAAAAATGTTAATCATTGCCCAGCATTACTATTATTGTTAATAGCATTACTACTACTACTACTACTACTACTACTACTACTACTACTACTGCAATCAAATCCTTCCAACAATGTTCCACCATCTGCTGCACTGTGTTCCGAGAAAAGGAAGGCAACCTCTATTAATACCTTTGATTTCCGAAGAAAAATCAAATGAAACTTTAGATGTATACCGTTGACTGATGATACTAATAATAAAATCCACAATCTATGACCATGTGGCAGTAAATAAAAGTCCAGTGTAAAATATGTTGGTACTGTTCCTTTAGGTGGAAACCCTAGATGAACATGTCTGATAGGAAAAAACGTATTTCCTCTTCAGCACCACTCCTATTCCCACAGGCCTTTTCAGGAAAACACTGTGATACAGAGGACGTAACTTCATAACTAATGAAGGCATCACTCTCATGTAATTTCCTTTACAAAATTGTTTGTTCTCTTATTCACCACCACTTAGTCTGTTGAATCATAGCTCTGTGTATTTGTCCTCGTATAAACTATGAGACCACAAGAACTTCAAATAAATGTAATTTTGAAAGATGACAGTATTTGATAATCACTGTTTGAGGCCGCCCTATTTAGTTTAGGTTACATTGCAATAAGCACTGTCCTGACCACTGGGAGCTTTTTGTTTGAAAAATGAAAATGTATCATGAGAATTAGTGTGTGTGCGCGTGTGAATGTGTGTATATATTACATACCAAGAGCACCGGCGTATGGTGAAATATCGTTTTAAACTGTTTAATACATTTCACTTAAAGAAAATGTAAAGGTAAATCCATATTCCAATATGCAACTCGGAAGGTTGCGGGACAAAAGTTTACACCCGTACCGCATTTAAAGACAGATGCACACCTGAATGCACTCCAGCTCACGGTTTACAGGGAATAAAACCCGATCCACTCAAGCTAAACATACAAATGCAGGCTCGTTGGAAAGGTCTACCGAACTGTGGAGTTTGAAGTGTCTGAGTGCTTTCCCCGTTGAGATATGCAACTCGGGAGGTTACGGGACATGAAGTATTGGGAGACCGCAAGGTGTGAAAATACAAAAAAGCAAAAAAGGCAGAGGATATTTGCAGTTTCCCCGTTATTGTGGGATTTCTGCATAATACTGGGAGTTTGGTTCTTAAAAAAATCTGCGTGTGACTGAATCCGCTACTCCTGATCCACGTAAAACTGGGGGATTACTGTATATATAAAGTGATGGATTGTATGGATACATTGTAAATGAGCACATTCACATACACTGTATGTTTGTGCTACAGGTCAGACCAAAGATGTGGGTGATTTCTAAAGGATAGCTTTCTTCTCGTCTGTTGGAGTAGCTATAATGCAGGCTGCTCATTTTTCAACCTCAACAACTTATTCTTAACACAGCCTCACAAACTGCTTATAATCTTAATGTGACTTGGATTTGAACCATTTGTTTTATATGAGGGTCCTGGGGGACTTTTCAGGAACATGATTAAGAAACACGGCTAAAAGGTACTGAATATTATTATAGTCAGTATCATTTGCAAAGCTGCTTTACTCCACACTCACCTCCTTCAATGGTGTTGCTCTGGACCCAGGCACTGGGTGGCGATTTTCCGATCTCATTGGAACAGGATACACTCATGTTGTACCAGGTCATGGCTTTTAAGCCTGTGACCTCATATGAGAATGGAGGGACTGACGCAAGGCGCGCTCCAGTAGGGCTGCCCAACTCCCTGCCAAGCTCCCTGACCTGAAACAAATCATCATAATCAAAGATTCCTTTCTTTTTTGTTCTGCAACATTATAAAAACTGAAGTATTTAAATCAACTCACCGTGATGTGGCACGCCTTGATAGGAGAAAATCCATCATGTCCAGGAGTCCAATTTAAGACGAGTTTATTTGCATCGCGTTTGACCACAACAACCTTTGACACCTTGGCAGGAATGTCTGAAATAATAATACAGGACATGAAACTCGCTGTGGCTTTCACAACCTTGTGAAACCAAAGTCAGATTCAAGCCCTTTTTTTCATGGTTTCTTGTTTTTTTTTGTTATTCTGGTTGAATGCAGGTGAATTTCAAAAGTATTCTACCTTTAATGTTGACGTGAGCCTCTCTCGAAACAGTGACACCTTTATCATTATGTGCCTCACAGCTGTACTGAGTGGGTGCCTCCACACCTGAAGACATAAGAAATTATCCTCATCAGTGATCAATATGCAATGCAGGTTCTTCATCAGCTGTTAGTTTGTTAATCAACCTATCTAACTAGATAGGACCCATGCTCATATGCTCAGATACAATGAAGATTAGGGGATACTGATAGCAGTATATATATATATATATATAATGACTGTTCTATATCTTGTCCTCATATTTTAGTGTTTTTAATTTTAATGTTTTTGATAGTGTGGTTTAAATGTAAGCAATACATTGATTTTAATTAAAAGCGACTCAATTTATTATTTTACACAATTTTTAGGAAAAGACTAATAATAAACAATATATATATGTGAAGTGAATGTTTGTAATTCGATTGAATGTTTTTCAAAGCATTAGGATACATGGCCTCATTTTTTAACAAATATGTGATATCCGGCTACATCTGTCATAGTATCAGATGGGATTTTTTTCTATTCCTGTTCATATAGGAGTGTAAGTTCTTCCTGTAGCACTGTGTCTGCCCATGGCTGTTTAACCTTGCATTTTCTATTGTATCATTATTAGAAGGGACAATGAAAACTGATGAAAAACAAATGAACTACTACAAGATTACATATCAGCACCAGAATGTCACACAGTACCAGCCTTTCAATACCCTCCATTTACCTCAACACTGCCCATTCTGACAGAACCATGCCAAAAGCCATGACAGCATCTCCATAATATCCCTTTTGTTTCAGTTTATCTTTTCTTTTGCCCTCCACTGCGCTTGCTCAGGAATGCTGTCACAATAGGCACATTGCTTTCCCTGGTGAAGTCAACAGAAAGCTATTTGTTTGAATGTTTACAAGGTTTGGAATATCAAAATGTCTCAAAGCCCAGATGAGTTGTGCATTTCAGTGACAAAGTCACTACAGACTCACATTTCCAGTTCTCTGAAAATGTGCTGAAATGTGCTACCTAGGTTGCTCCTGGACTGTGCAATAAAAACGTAACAGTAATAAATTAAGAAAAAAGAAACAATCAATCAACAGCAAAATCGTAATCAACAAAAAAAGTAATCTACAAAATAAAAAAAATGTAAAAAGTAGTTAACAAAACTAGATGCACTTCCATGGGAAAATGTGAAGTGTGATTGCTACGATACCATTGTTTGGAGACACTGGTTTTAAAATATCATATGAACTTTAGTCACATCCCATTCTTAATCCATAGGGTTTAATATGACATCGGCCCACCCTTTCCAGCTATAGAGCTTCAACTCTGCTGGGAAAGCTCTCCACAAGGTTTAGGAGTGCTTTTTGGGAATTTTTGACCATTCTTCCAGAAGCACATTTTGAGGTCAGACGCTGATGTTGGATGAGAATTCATACCAAAGGTGTTCTATCTGGTGGAGGTCAGGACCTGTCCAGGCCAGTCAAGTCCTTCCACACCAAACTCGCTCGTTCATGTCTTTACGGACTTTGCTTTGTGCACTGGTGCAGTCTTGTTGGAACAGGAAGGGACCATCCCCAAACTCTTTCCACAAAATTGGGAGCATGAAATGTCCAAAATCTCTTGGTATGCTGAAGCATTCAGAGTTCCTTTGACTGAAACTAAGGGGCCAAGCCCAGCTCCTGAAAAACAACCCCACACCATAATCTCCCCTCCACAAAACTTCACACTTGGCACAATGCAGTCAGATAACTGCAATTCTACTGTCAACCGCCAAATCCAGATTCGTCCATCAGATAGTTGGAGAAGCACGATTTTTCACTCCAGAGAGTCAAGTAGAGGTGATTTCCACGACTGCATACAGCATTTTGCATTGCACTTGGTGATGCTTGGCTTGGATGCAGCTGCTTGGCCTTGGAAACTCATTCCATGAAGCTCCCTACACTGTTCTTGATCTAATCTGTAGGCCACATGAATTTCTGTAGTGATTGACTCTGCAGAAAGTCTGCGACCTCTGGGCACTATGCACCTCAGCATCCACTGACCATGCTCCGTCAGTTTACGCGGTCTACCACTTGTGCAGTATATAGCACGATTGGACGTGCACAGGTGTCATCATATCTCTGTACCACGCTGGAACTCACTGAGATCCTGAGTGGGACACACTTTTTCACAAATGTTTGCTGAAGCGGTCTGCATGTCTAGGTTCTTAAAGTTATACACATGTGTCCATGGAAGTGATTGGAAAGCCTGAATTGAATTATTTCGACTGGGTGAGTAAATACTTTTGGCAAGATAATGCATGTGCTGAATCCATGTCAGATGCTCAGAGATGTACATAACTAGGTACATTAAGTTATTCACCCTCTACCAGTACTGCTGATAAGTGAAGTGTAGGACTGCTGCTTCGTCCTGCTGAAGTAAACACGCATCTCTTTTGTTGATGTTTAGCTGTAGCTCGTTGCTCTGACACAACACTGTATGGTTTCTACCTCATTCAGGTAGGCTGATTTATCATTGTTACTGATGAAGCCTAGCAGTACAGCATCATCTGCAAACTTCACGATATAGTTTGAACTGAGAGCAGCCACAGAGTCATGAATGTAGAGAGTATAGCATGGACACAACCTTGCAGAAATCCAGTGATAAGGAAGATGCAATTGGACACAGATTTCCCACTCTCACCACTTGGCTTGTGCTTCATCTGCTTGTGAGAAAATCTAGTACTTACTCAGAGCTGGCAGTTCAGTCCCAAGGCCCCCAGCGTAGCGACAAGTATTTTTGGCACTATGGTATTAAATGCTGTGCTAAAGCCCACAAACAGGAATCCTACATAGTTCCCGTTCTTTCTATCTGTGTGGGTGAAATGGCATCCTCTGATGACCTGCATGGGTGGTAGGCGCACAGAGGCGGGTCCTTAATAAGGAGCATACGCGGTCCTTAACGAGTCCCTCAGCCACCAATCTGATGAATGCTACCCTCCCTCATTTGATGAAACTAATGTAAGTAGCAGCAAACATCTTGATACAAAATACATTCAAAAGGCAGTTATTTCAGCTGGAGTAAGCAAACAAAAAAAAATCAAGAAGTTAGAATAGTCTTGTCACCCTTTTCCTGCCATACTCTGAGGTTATAGTGAAAGTGATAATTCGGTCATATGTGAACACACCACAGCACACAGTGTGAACAGCACGAAATTCCTCCTCTGCATTTAACCCATTCACCAAGTGAAGCAGGGGGCAGCTACGAACACAGCGCCCGGGGAGCTGTGCTCAGGGTACCTCAGAGGTGCCTAGCGGTCTTGGGAATCTAACCCGGACTTTCTAGTCGCAGTGCAAATGCCCTAAACACTAGGCTACCTGCCTTATATGGCAGCTGGTATGATACCTTATATGGCAAGGTATCAAAATACCCCACTGAGACTTCCATAAGTTTATAAAGTAAATGTTTTCTTATGGAAGTCTCAGAGAGGCTTCAGCGAATATAGTAGCCTGTCTTTAGCCAAAACTTTAAAAACTGGGATTGGAGCCTGCCTTCATAGTATGAGAACACTAAAGAAGCATATGCAACACAAAAGACTCCATTGTAAGAAGATAAGATTTCAAAAACAGAAGTGGATAAGGAGTGACGCCATTCAAAACAACATAAGGAGGCAGCTGGCTTCTGGAAGACTGTTCTGCTGCCTGAATGCATGTACACACTGTAACCGATGGTCTATAATTACTGGGTTTGGAGAAGCGCCATTTTAACCAGTTCTGAATTATTTGTTCCAGCCAGAGATGACCTTCAATTTATGGGAATCACATCAAATGGCTTGGTTTTTCCAGGGTACGAGAGCACATTAAATCAAGTAGAATACAGTGTATATGAAAGTGAATATACTCAGTAACCCGCCTCTACAATAAAAAAAAAAAAGGGAGGCAATGCGGCTCATTAATGGTGTGAGCCATTTGTCCTTCACTCTTAAAAATGAAGGCTGGTTTCTACTTCTGCCTTCATCTTTTAATGGGAACATGAATACGTGTTGTGCACAGATGTTCACATAGTGTGCATAGGGAGGTCAGTATCCAATTCAGAATGTACAGAAAGTGTATTATTCACTGTGTTATACTGTATACATGTTTTTTTGCTTATTTTCTGCCATCTGGTCGTCAGACTGCTCCATTTTGATTTTATGCGGGTTTTGATTTGGGTTGTGTATCACATGGGTCTTTTCCCACTGTCAAATATACTGGATTGGCAATCCATGTTTGTATGTTGCACAGCTCCACACAAGCACAGAGCGTGTATTTGAGATTTTGGAGCCTGTGAGCCGCTGTGAGCAATGTTTGCCCATATACCCATTCTCTGAGGCATGACTCGGATTGGTGCAGGTGCATCACAGCAAAAGTATAATCAGTCTTAAGGTGACTGATGTGCCCGTCATTAGTTCACTATCACCTGTAATCTTCTATAGTATTTGTACTTATACAGCTGACAGTCAACATGTCCTTATGTTCTGAGCCTGCACAGAAAATCTCTGCATAAGACAATATGGCACAGTCTGCATTTGTAACCCCACCCCCCAAAAAAGAAGAAAACTGCAGCTAGCTCTGAAGACAACACAGTATAGTACAATGACTGTCATGATCACTCAATTTTAAAAAGATCACTAAAAATATACATTCTCTGTGAATTTTGTGAATGTCACTGAAAGAGTGGAAACCTACACCAGGCAGATAACAGGTATGTGTATGAAAGTATGAGGTATTTATTTATTTATTTATTTTAATATTTGAAATTGCCATATCCATTTTTAATTCATATATCATTAATTATTCGTCAAAATAATGGCTAAATTATTTGACTGCCAATGCAATTTTACATTATTGCTAACAATCATGTTCGAGTTCATGTATCCCACAGTTATCATTGGTGCTAATGAAAGTTAGAACTGTAGACAAAGAAATCTCCTTCTAACTTATTACTACACACTCAGAGAATGAGTGAGGGCCCTTAGAGCAGAAAAAAACTAAACAATTAAATTTGTTTCCTTAAGAATTTTTTTAATCTGATCTTAGGGGAATATTAGTTCCCCTAAGTTAAAGGCAACATGTTTCTGTCACAGTACAGCAAAAGCATGACAAAAGCTGACACATGCTGACAGAGGCCAGAAAACAATTCAGCAAAAATGTTCGCTTCTAGACTGTGAATGGAAACAGAGCAATAACATCCTGTCTCTGTGTGTTCTTTAAGAGCCATTGTGCAAAAAAGGAGAGTGACTCAGAATATAAGCAGTAAAACAATTAAACAATAATACACTTTAGGATCCTAAGAAGTGTGTGTTTATACATATATATGTCCTTTTAATTCTCCCTCTTTGTGTTTGATTGTACTTTATTCTGTGGTTACAGCACTGGTTTGCTGGTTGCTGCTCATGTCTGTCACCTGTGATATTAGTAAGTCCTTCTGCTGACAGACTAAATGTACTATAAAGTTACTGCTCTACGTTTTCAGTTAAAAACAGTTTACCCACCTCTGTGCATAACCAGTCTCTAATGACTCAGTCACCCTATTGTATGGATTGCTTGGAAATCAGAAAGTACAGATTCCATCTGATAGACATTCTTGAAAAATATACTGCTATAAATCCACTTTTAACAGAACACAATGGCCCATTCTACTTTATGAAGCTTT
>JBBPCW010248945.1:3882-14448 GCA_037974425.1 Phenacogrammus interruptus
TTCTGTCCGAAAACAAGAAGGAGGAGAAACCTTATTAACATTTAATTGTAAGGTAATGCAAAAAGGTTTCACTCCTATTTCTTCATATGATAGCCAACTGCTGTGTTTAGACCAGTGGTTCCCAACCTGGGGTCTGTGTCCCCCTTTGGGGCACACTAGAAATTGCAATTTGGTCTGCACTGAGGTTACCAGAATTATTTTTGTACCCATTAAATTCATTAAATCCTGGGAAATGTAAAAGTACCGGTTGTACATCAGTAGCTAAAAATGTGCCCCTGAAAATACAACAAACTGGCCATTAATTTGTGAAACCGACGCCATTAAAAACAGATTTAAGGCATGAGTGTGAAACCCCTTAATCTTAAATGTAAGCTGTTCATTCAGAAGGTTCTATTTATTTAAGGGGCACTTTTAAAAAAGTAAGGGGACAATTGAGTAGCTTTACCCCTTAATCAGCCTTAATCTGTGTACTTTTCCTCGTAATTTTTCCTTAATATCCTACTCAGGAAAAGGAAGTGTAATGTTTTCTTATTCTAAGTAAAAATAAGTCAACACATCTTCAGAGATAAATATAGGCAATATATCCAATATGTCCCTTTCAGCAAACAGGCAAATAAGTGTGAATAAATCAATCATGTATGATTATGTATGTGCAGAAATCAGACTGTCACAACCACTCCCTCGCTCCAGCTCTTGTGACTGTTGAGCCAGTTCCGTTTTTTGTCCCTTAATTTCTGAATCCTGTGCTCCATGGTGTTTAAGTTTACCAGTCTGACCCTGAAGTGTCTGTTCATGGTTCTGTTCTCCTTCGTTCTCATATCTTTTGGACTTTTGGCTTTCATCAGTTTGCCCAGGATTCTTTGTTTTCACAGTATGTGTTTGTTGTCTTGCTGTTTCAATTTGTGACCCTGTTCTTCAATATAATTTAATTATTTAATTATGAGATGCTTGCGCCTTAATCCATTTTGCAAGTATGACATGTACATATACACAAAATGTAAAAAAAAATACAGTCCTTAGACACACTAGATATAATGTTTGTTGGGTCAGTAAATAACATAAGAACTATCAGATGAACCATATAAAGAAAACGAATATTATTTGAATTTGCATTTTGTGTGGCCTGAGCTACTCTATAGCTCTCTCCAGAGGAGAGAATATCAAAAATATAAAAATGGATCAGGATCTCCACAAATTGCTGGGCTTTAGAAGAACAAGTGTGAATCAGATATCTGTCTTTGCGGTTTACTGTTTTTCCCACCACAATCCTAGACAAGTGAGTCTTATCTTCAGTCCCAACAATGCCTTCATCAATCACTGTGTTGATGTAATAGATGTTGTTTATGTGGAAATCATGAAAACACTTTGATGGCACCAGACTGGTGACAGAATGAGGTATTAGCCTTTTTTTCTGATAAATGGGCCTCTGACTCACTCACTCATCTTAGAAACTATCCTTTGTTATGACTTAAGACAAGACACCTACACTCGTTGACTGTACTGTCATTCTAGCTGATCTAATCTGAGTAAACTGCATTCAGTAGGTCAATGTAATTAAGAATAGAGTGAGTTCTTAGAACTCCTTTAGCGGCCTCATCCAGCGCTATCTCATCTCTATCTCTCTATAACCAGACACTGTAAGTTATGCAATGTTAAACATACCAACTCATTCTTACATGGGCGTTCATACACTGATAAGAACCTATTGATTAGCTTATATGAGGGATATATATAATGCAGAAACTCTACCATGTCTTTTTTTGTCACATGTATTTTCCCTACATTTATTTCATTAACAAAGCTAGTTACCGTGCATGTTTTTATTTTTAAAGGAGGAAATACCCATATGTGCACTTTAAAGGAATAGGTAGAGTTTACTGTTGTGCTGGATCTGCGGGTACATCCGCCTAACCATCAGTATCTAAAGCATTTCCGCGAGATTGAAGTTGATTCCTAGTTCCTTGTAAACAGAAGATGACCGCTTTGCCTCAGTTCTTCCTAGTGATCCATGACTTTTTGACCTATTCTGTCCCATCTCTGCTTTAAAACCCTTTTGCTCAAGAAAATAACAATAATTACATCATTGCTGGTGCTTGGGACACAAGAGAACATTCAGTCATTCTTGGTGGGAATCATCGAGTTCTTTTTTTTTAGCAGAGGCATACCAGCCTTATCAGGGAACGCTGTTTAGAGTAAACAGTGAATTCCTCGAACTCCGAACAATCCGGAGTTAGTCAAAACGTCACAAAACTCCTGTCAGTATATATACAGAGAAAATGACATGTTAACTATTTGTTTGGTAAAATAACAAGAAGACATAAATACAAGTATACAAACGAACAATGCATGTGTGTGCATGTTAGCTTAACCATTTCCAAAGCTCCAGTATTTGGCATGGTGGAGGCAGGAAAAAGGGTTAAGCGTAACAATCTGAGTGGCGATGGCAATGGCCAAATTGTGATGACTGACAACAGGACCGTGGGTGTTCAAAGCTTGCTGGTGCACATGGGGCCACAGAAGAGCTAGATAGGTTGACATGTCAAAGTAACATCCATATAAATGCTCTGACCTGAGGTTTCCCAGCTGAGCTACTCTTCTCTTTCAACAGTGGACGGGGCACTCTGACTGGTTTGCAACTACGCAGCCACATAAAGAAAAAGCTGCAATACACTGTGTGTTCTGACACCTTTCTAATACAGCCAGAATAAACCTTTTCAGTCATTTGTGCTGCAAAGGTCTAACCTCTGTCCACCCCCGAAGGTGCCTTAAATGATCATGTGAGCATCAAAACTGTTGCCACTGTTATGTTAAAGGGACACTGTTCCTTTCTGATTTTTAAAAATATATCATTTAAAAAGACAGAGACAGAAATTTTACAACTAAATTTAAATTTAGTGACTATAGTCACACCCAAGTTCTTCTTCTGCAGTTACTCCGACACATTACGCTGTAGCTGATCTAGGGATGAACAATGGGGTGAACACATTTAAATGAACAAAGATAACCTTTGCTGAGCCATTTGTTTGTGTATGAGAACGCAATGACCCACGAGAGGAGGAATTATTCGCCCACTCTCCATGATAAAGAGGCAGCTTGCGACACGGGCAGGAAATACTGAACAGCACAGTGTGGTTCCATTTGGAGCCCTGTGTGGGATTGAGAACCAAAACAAAAACTGAAACAGGGCATGTGATGCCACTTTGGTTGCTGATAAGCACAGATAACCCATTAGCACAAAAAACAGCCATGAGGGATTGAGTCTAAACAATAGCATGAAAAGTACCACAGAAACTATCTGCCATTACTTCATAACCTGAGACACATCAGGGTGATATGATGCACAATAAGAACATTGTCTAACTGCGCCACTCATAGAGTTTGATTGATGAATCAGTTTTATCTTTACAAGTAAAATTTTGAGTTCCAATTATTATATTACCACATAAAAACCACAAACCTAGTAACCACACAAATGATAAACTACGGGGATATTTTGTAATACCCTACTACAAGGCCTCCTGACATTTTGCAACTCACAAACTTAACAAAAGATCAAACAAGCTTCTCCTCAAACAATCTTTAAGTCACTCAATGTTTTATCAAATATGAAACAGTAATGTATGTAAACTATTGGAGTTTGCTTTATTGTATAATAAGAGCATAACAAACCTCAACATTACTCACCTAATAAAATGCCTGATGATTTTTAGCCACAACCAAGTGCTGAATGTTACCCTGAAAAGAGCAAAGTTGCAAAAGGTTGTCTCACTCGGCTCAGTAGGTTTAGATACATGTTCATAATGTTTACTTTCCTACTAATTCCACAATGTGTTCGACTTCAGATTTCATTATACAGTAAATGTTGCTTATTTTCAGATTTCATAATACAGTAAATCCCGCTTAAAGCCTGGTGTAAAATACTCGCTGAATTAATTACTTAGTTCCAGTTTATGCTTTGTGTTATGCTAGTGTCCACTTTATTAATAAATGGCCTGATCTACTTTTGAAAGACCTTGTTTACAGTGTTGGGCAGTGACGCATTACTTAGTTACATGTTACTGTAATTTGATTCTTTTTTTAGTAACGTAGTAATTTAACATAATAAAATTGATAAATAGATTACAGTTCAAGTAGCTTTACATTACTTCTGCGTTACCAATGAATTCAAGTGCTTTAACATCTATATTGTAAAAACAGAAATAATTAATTCACAATAAGCTGTCAGCAGCAGACAGATGTCTGTCTGACAGGTGCACACGTGACGTCATCTGCGGGAGACCTACCAGCTCAAACTAAAACAAGAAGCTGGAAATATAGCCATTAATTTAAATTCATCTCCGTTAAAGGCAAGAACATTATTGTGAGCTGTCATAGGTTTGTAATAAAGTGTGTTTGAGCTGACTAAAGAGTGCTTGTTTATGACCTTTGTCATGTAATGCCATGGAAATTCTAAGATAACTTTCTTGATTTTTGCTGAACTGATAATTGATGTCATATTATTCCATATAATAAACATTGATAATAGCCATAACAAAACTGTAAAATGTATTCGGATTTTTACCCTCTTGCAGTACCACTGATGTCCACTTGGGGCCAGGGCTCACACTACTCTACAACAAAGGTTTTATTTTAATCCTACATTTTCATCATATGAAATTTTTGTTTTCAAACATTTAGATTTTTAGTCATAATTGTGTTCATTTGTTCAACGATTTAAATGGACAAAAACAAGTATCAGTGTAAATATAGGCACAAATATCCACAAATTAAAGCTAATATTCATTTAAAATCGCAGATTTATTAAATTCCAGAATGCTATGTGTCCTCATCTATGCAGTTTTGGGGAAATACCCAATGGTGCCCACCAAGTGAAGTGTATTAGATGAGTCTTCAGAGCAACAGGGTGATGTCTGTCGACTTCAACAGAAAAATTCACTGTAACATTTCACTTAAAACCCTGTAAAAATGGTAGACAAAGCTGTTTGTGCCATATCACTGAGTAGTGTGCATGCGGGAGCCCACCACCACATGTTTACCACTGCTTCATGTCTCATCATTGTATATTAGTGTTTTTAAATGAAATGGAGGTGCCGTGGAGGTGCAAAAGGTTGAGGAAAAAAGAGCTGCAAGAAATGGGCAACAGTCTGGTGAGCATACAAACCATATCACCCCTCCATTTTCATGGGCAATGTTAAGTCACTGGACAACAAGATAGACAACTTTATGGCATGAGTCAGATACAACAGGGAATTTTGTGACTGTATTTTGATGTACTTTACAGAAACGTGTATTCCTGACTCTGCCAGGGACATTGCTGGCTTTTCGTGTGTTTGGGAGGACAGAACATGGTGCAATACTAGAATGTACAAGGAGGGAGTCCTCTGTTTTTTAACAAGTAATGGTGCCATCCTGGTCACATTGTGCTTTAGGGACATGTCTGGACTTTGAGCTGGTATCAGTGGGGTTCTGTCCATACTATATGCCCATAGCGTTCTCACCTATGATCACCATTGTTGTTTACATTCCTCCATCAACTAATGCAACAACAGTGCGACATCATCCACTCTGCAATTGAGAGACTCCTGCCAAAACACCTGGATTCTCTCATCTCCAGAGAGTTAAACCATGTCTCTCTAAACAGGACATTGAGAGGCATACAGCTGCACAGCCATCCCAACTCTGATCTGACCACAACGTGGTGCAAAGTTGTACTCCCCACCTAACCTTCCGTTGATGAATAGGCAGCCAGCCACCATCAGAACAGTGACTGAGTGATCAATGGAGGCCAGAGCAGCTCTGCAGGACTGTCTGGAGATTACAGAATGTGAGGCTTTTTATGAGGTACATGGCGAGAACATTTATAGCTTCACAGACCGTGACACAGAATGTATCAACTTCAGTGTTGGCACCACTATACCAGTTAGGTCCATACTTTGCTTCAACAATAAGCCAGTGACAAAAAGGCAGCCAAAGAGGTACAGAGGCATCTGTTTATAAAGATGAGAAACCTGGAGCAAAGCTGGAGCTGAACAACACTGGAGACATGTGGAGGAGCATGTAAAAAATCAAGGGCTTAAAGTACAGCAGCTAGGGGACTGATGTAAATGTTGGGAGGGAGATTGTTTTCAACAGGCTTGACCACTGTCCTGTCTCAGCCCAGTGTCTACTCCAGCTCCTGCTCGACCCCCTGGCATTCTCCATCAGTGCCTTGTCAGAATTTGCCACTCCATCTTACCTCTCTACTTTATCCATCGTTTCCCCTGAGTCCCTACCCCCTCTCCTGCCGATGACGACCCTCTCACCCATGAACAATCCATCACCATCACTGAGGACCAAGTGAGAAGACAACTACATCTTCTTGTGCCACAGAAACACCCCAGTGACCCATTAAAGGCCAGTCGCACTCACTTCAAGCAGCATGAAGGTCTTCAAGAGACTGGTCCTGCTAGGCAAGCACGAGATCCCCTTTTGTTCACCTACCAAGATTTCACCTGCTACACTGTGCCTACAGTGAGCTAGAAAAGCCAGTTGGATCCCTTTTCTTTGACTTTTCCAGGGCCTTCAACACTATTCAGCCAGTCCGACTGGGAAGTAGTTCTGTCTGCTATGCTCTCCCAGGCTTGAATGGCCACAGTATGTGAGGGCTGTGTGTCTGACACAGTGCTGTGTAGTACATGAGTACTTCAGGGAGCCACTGTTCCTTTACAACCTGTGTACCTCCAACATCAAATACAACACCTCTGCAGAAATTCTGCAGAAAACACAGATGACTCAGTGACAGTTAGATATATCAGGCATTGGGACAACTTGGAATATTGGATGGCTGTGGACAGTATGGTTGATTTGTGTGAGCTGAATCAGCTGCAGTGGACCTCCTGTCTCCTGTCACTCAAGTCCATTAGTGGGGTGGATGGAGAAATTGTTCAGGGCTACAATTACGTTAGTGTGCACATGGGCAATAGGCTGGACTGATCGAAGGACTCATCGGGGACCTAAAACAGGGGTCAAAATAGGCTGGATTTCCTACAAAGCTGCAGACCGGTATCAGTAAAATTTTTTGATGAGTAATAAAATTATGAGTAATTTTAAATTTGCAATAGACTTGCATATGGTTTTTATTAAACCGCAGGCACCAATCAAATAATTCTTTCAATATTTTCAGTGTGAAGTCAGACAGGCGCATGCTGTGGCATTGATATAATTATCAGTGTCAGTCAGCTACCACTGTTTCTTCAAAAACACTTAGCATATGATTATTAAATGCTAATTATACCAACTATCATGCAATATATAACTGGCTTCATCACAAAAATTGTAAATGCAGGAAAACACTAAACACAAAACGTATATAAACTTTTCTCTGATGATTTTGACCTTTTGACCTGTGTAATGTTTAATATTACATGACCATTCCAGTGATTTCCAAAGATTGTATTTTATGTCGACATTTTCTTCACCATGCTCGAGTGCTTATATCATGCTTTCATTTTTGTTAATCAACAGGCTAAAGGCTACAAAACTAATGTACATTACGTTCAGATTTCTCAAAAATATTCTGCATTACAGCGTTTGTACATACAGTTAATTTTTTCTCATAACGTTAAAAGTGTATCTACAAAATCAAAAAGTGTCACATTAGAATGCGAAATTATGCTTTGTGACCTGTTTTTTATCTTGTAAATAGATAGTGTGGAACTGGATTGACCACAGGACCGTCATAGTTTGCAAGGGAGAGCCCAAGCAAACCACAAAAGCACACCAGTGTAGATGACCTACCCTTTGTGGGAGATTAAGAATAGTCCTGCCCCCTTTTCAAACCCTGGAATACGAGGCAGAAGGTTGCTGTATCTGTGTGGTATATAAAACAATCGCGATAAATTGAGATAAGCATGATTTATGCAGACTGCATGTTGCAGACCTGCTGTGGGAGAGTAGGGACGTGCCTATAGGACTGTCCTCTGGATTGCGGTGATGTTCCAGGCTCTGATAGAGCCATGAGATAAAATGAGATGAAATTTGATAATGGCTGTTTAGGCCATAGTAAACACTGAGACAAAGGCAATAGTGACATTCATTGAGGCACAAGAAAGGCTTGTTGTACTGAAGAATGAAAAAAACAGTCAATTTGTAACAGGCATTATCCACTAGGCTCCTGCATCAATCCAGTGTCTGCATTGTTCCTGTGGGGCGCAGAAGAGTGGGCGATTTAACCCATGATTTGAGCACAAAATACAGCTTCAAAATAAAAAGGGGCATGGCCTGTGATAGCCTCATCTCTGTAAAAGTACAAAAATATAAACAACAAGAGACTATTTTGCAGGGTTGATCTGATATTGGTAAAAAAAAAAAACTTTATTTGTGAAACTAGGTTATAGTAGCTTGAAACCTTGAACTATAGATATAATATGATAATGGGGCTGAGTTTGGGGTAATACTGGAATTGCATTTGACCGTAAAGGTTTGTAAGTAATCGGTTGTACCTCTCTTTGTGACATTCTTCTGCACAGATATTACAGACGTTTCTAGGATCCTTGCATGACTGAAGCTGGTTATTCCGTGACCAAAGTGTGAGTAGAGTAAGGCTGTCACATTTAATTTGTCTGTATGGATGAGCTGTTGGTATAATGAGTCTCTAAGGAGGACTTAAGGAGACACAAGTGCAAGTGAGGATTTTATTTACACATTTACATTTACATTTACGGCATTTAGCAGACGTTTTTATCCAAAACGACTTTCATTCCCTAACTACTGGGGGCAGTCTCCCTGGAGCTCAGGAACCCAGTGGTGGGACACATGCACATGTGAAAAGAACATAAACACAGGATTAACAAACCCAGGGAAAATGAACATGGAAACATACAGGGTATCAAGGTTCAACTACAGACAGAAATGACAAGAGTGGTCTCATTGTTGACCAATAAAACTGGAATAAACTAGCTGGGTATAAATACACAGCAGCAAGTGAGAACACTTGGGGATTAGGGTCAGTTCGGACCTGAGAATGGGCGAAATCAATAATCAGGGGTGCAGGCCAACAACCAAAACTAAACCACATGTCCTACGGCACACAGAGTCAGACAGTGGTAAACGTGGGACAGAGCACATCTCCCTCGACACAAACAACAGGTAGCCTTGAGAGATGGCCTAGAGGAGGGGCAAGACGAGGCCCAGTATGAAAACCAGAATATTGAAAAACAGAATCACAGAGAAAAACATTGTACTGTGTGCACGTAGTCCATAGAGTGGAAACACCTGGTGGGCATATAACAAAGTCCAAACACCATAAAATAATCATATAGCCTTGCATACTGGTCTCCTCCACACCTGGCAAAAATAAGATTCCACACTTGGTGAGTGTACAATATTAAATCCAACCAGACTTAACAGGGAGGTCTACCATATCGGGGATCAAGGGCAGAGCAGGCTGACGTGGAAACTCGGGTAAAGCATGAGAATGGAGACAGAACTGGTGAGAAGCGACCGGGGAACTGACTGAGGGAAGTGAGGTAGAACATGGGACTGACGCTGGGTTTCAGAATGTGAAACATACAGGGTATCAAGGTTAAACTACAGACAGAGACAACATTGGTAGTGCCACAGCTGACCGAAGAAGGTGGAATAAATTAACAGGGTGTAAAAACACAACAGGAGAGTGAGAACACCTGGGGAAGAACTGAGAATGAAAGAAACCAATAATCAATGGGGCAGGACGAGGGCAGAGCTAGCAACAAAAAAAAACAAAAAAACACATGGCCTAGGGAACACAGACAGGGGTAAATGCAGGACAGGATGTGATAATTGGCTTTTGTACGCTGTGGTTTGAAAGTGGCACAATGGCCTGCACCAGACATGAGTAGACTTTTATCAGCTTTAAGCAAACTAAACTGGAGACAGTCTTGCCCTTTTTAGACGCAAATATATTTTCAAATGCCAGCAAATCAAGTCATCTCTGTCTAGCCTGTCGTGAACACACAATGATGTGCATTTAGAGACCATGAGAGTTTAAATAGGTCTGTAAGAAAGTCCTATGTGCACTGACCTAAGACACATTTCTATGGCATGATGTCATAAATGTTTCTGCCAGTGCATCAGTCAAGACAGGTGGTAATGGTCCTTAATGGCATAGACTGAATTATTTGAGAAATGTACCCTGATACTGATTAGAAATGGCCAAATTAAATGTTATCATTCTTTTTAGATGATTCAAAATTTGCAATAATTTGAATTATATTGGATTATCTTGGGGCAGTTTCCCAACTCACTCTGTTAAAAGAGCACCACACAGCTGGTTCCATGTAAGAAACACATTCCCTGGAGAACTACACTACCGGTCAAAAGTTTTAGAACACCCAATTTTTTCTGTTTGTTTGTATTGAAATTTAAGCGGTTCAGTGTCTCAATGTTCAATCGGCAGAAATTTCTTCCCAACTCTGCAGCAGAAGTTCCCATAAGTGTGCAGCTCTTATCAGTTGCTTTGCTTTCACTCTTCTGTCCAGTTCATCCTAAATCAGCTCAATGGGGTTTAAGTCTAGATACTTCTGATACCAGTCTAGATACCAGCTTTCC
>JBBPCW010249006.1:0-14434 GCA_037974425.1 Phenacogrammus interruptus
CTCCTTCAATTTCTCGAGAGTGAGAGGAAATTCTTCCTTTAGATTTCCATAGAAATACTGAGTGCTCAGTTAGAACTACAGCTTAAAAAATTGAAACTTCTGAAATAAGGGTGAAGTATAATTTTTTTACATTTCAGTTACATTGAAAAAATCCATCATATGAGGCTCTCTTATACTTCATTCAAAATTTGCAATAATTTATTCATAATTACATACATGGAATAATAAAAAGTTTATTGGTTAATGGATTTTACCTTTAGTATAATGGTTGCACTATAAATATATTAAATAATAATTCCCGAACTGAGAAGAGCTATCAATCAACTTATTTTAGAATATTTATAAGTTATGTTGAAATATGGCTTAAAGATTGATTGATAGGAGCGAAAAACTTTCAATTCTCAAGATACCTGGTAGTACTAGAAAAGCATGTAGTGCTGTAAAATTAAATATAAAGTGATGAAATTTTATATAAATAGAATTGTTAATGTTATAGATCAATTTTAGAGTTAATCCTAACGAGTTTTATTTCTATAAATATTATTTTTTCATAGTATCTAATAAAATATAGTACTTTCTTGGTTAACTTTTTCCAAGATTAATTATGTGTAAATGAGTAGTAAATAAATGTAGATTTAATATATTATTTTATATAGAATAATTAAGGTCTATAATTAAAAATAATTTAAAGGAATTCGGCAAAAATAAACTTCGACTGTTTAACAAAAACATAGCCTTAGGCTTTTATCTAAGGTTATACCTGCCCAATGTATTACTAATGGATGAATGGCCGCGGTACTTTGACCGTGCTAAGGTAGCGCAATCAATTGGCTTTTAATTGGGGCCAGGAATGAATGGAGTTACGGGGTTTAACTGTCTCTAAATTATTTTATCTAAATTACTATGTAGGTGAAAAAGCCTATAAAAAGAAAAAGGACGAGAAGACCCTTAGAGTTTTACTAAATCAAATTTAGTTAATTTGAGCAGTTTTGTTGGGGCAACATGGGAGCAGAAAAGTAATCTCCTGAGAATTACAAATCGATTATTAGAGTTGAGTAAACTACCTTAGGGATAACAGCATAATTTTATAAATAAGTTTGTGACCTCGATGTTGGACTAGGAAACTAAGGGGCTAGCCGCCTTTTAGGTAAGTTCTGTTCGAACTATAGATTCCTACATGATCTGAGTTCAGACCGGCGTAAGCCAGGTCAGATTCTATCTTTTTATTATAAAAGCTTAGTACGAAAGGACCAGTTTTTAATATTGTTTTATATACTATTGACTTGGCAGAACTAGATGCGATTGATTTAGGATCAATTTATAATACTAAGGTATTAGTCGGTGCTGTACTTTACTTAGAAGATCTGGTTTGCAACTAGAAAGAAGACATGCAAGTCTCAGGACCAAGATTTTCAAAAAGAGTTCTGCAGAATACTAACTTTGGGAGTTAGAGGGTAGTTAATAAACTATTTTTGAATTGGGATTTATTTATTGATTTTGTATTTCTTTGATTTTCTGTCTTCCTTTATTTAAAAATCCTATTGGGATGGCAGGGATAGTTGTGTTAATAAGATTGGCTATTGTAAGTATTATTTCTTTGTTCTCAAGTTTTTGATTCTCATATGTTCTATTTTTAGTATATGTTGGGGGATTATTAGTTATATTTATTTATATTTGTTTAGTAAGGAGAAACTACCCTTTTAAATTTAGGGTGAGAGGGTTTATTTGTATTCTTTTAGGGTCTTGTGTAATTTCCTTAAAAAGAAGAAGACCCTTAATTCCTAGATTTCTAGGGTTTAGGAATTGAATTAGAGGTGAAAGATTATTAGAGACTAGAAATATTTCTATTTTCTTATTTTTAGCTGTTCTCTTATTGATTATGCTTTTAGTCGTTGTTCGGATTTCGGGGGCAGGTTGTTTTACAGTAGAGAATAATGAAAAGAATTAAAAGATTAAAATTTTCTCTGTTATTATTTAGGTATTCTTTCATTATATTGTTGAGGACATATATCTTATTGAAATTAAATAAAACTATTATTCTAGAGTTTAACTTATTTGATTTATCTAGATCAAGGTTTCCTATTATTTTAATTTTTGATAAAATTAGAATTAGATTCAGTATGGTAGTTACTTTAATTTCAGGGAGAGTTTTTATGTTCTCTCACAAATATATAGAGGAAGACCCTTTTTCAGGGCGGTTTATTTGAATTTTATTATCTTTTGTAGTCTCTATAAACCTGTTAATTTTTTCGGGGTCAATTTTTTTCCTTCTTTTAGGATGAGATGGATTAGGAATTACTTCTTTTGCTTTAATTATTTATTATGAAAGAAAGGAATCTCAATTTGCTGGTTTTCAAACTTTAATGATTAATCGATTAGGGGATGTAATTATTGTTTTAAGAATATTTCTATTTTTGAGAGTTGGTCAATTTTCCTTTTTTTCCATAAGGGACACTATATTTTACTCTTCTGGGGTTGTGTTAATGTTATGTGTAGCTGCGTTAACTAAAAGTGCTCAATTTCCTTTTAGATCCTGGCTTCCTGCGGCTATGGCTGCGCCTACCCCTGTTAGAGCATTAGTACATTCTTCTACTCTTGTGACAGCTGGAATTTTTTTAATTATTCGATTAAGGTACAGGTTGCCTCTAGATCAAAATATTTGTAGTATGCTACTTTTATGTGGCTCTACTACTTGCTTGTTGGGAGGTTGAGCAGCTACCTATGAAAATGATATTAAAAAAATTATTGCTTTGTCAACTTTAAGTCAGTTGGGGGTTATAGTTTTTAGATTAGGAATAAATTTTCCTGCTTTAGGACTGTTCCATTTATACACTCATGCTTTGTTTAAGGCATTGTTGTTTCTAGCAGCTGGACATATTTTGATGGTGACTTTTGGGGTTCAGGATATTCGAAGTATAGGAGGTGTAGGGGTCATAATACCAATGACTTGTGTAATATTTAATATTAGTAGTCTTTGTTTAATTGGAGCCCCTTTCATAAGGGCTTTTTATTCAAAGCATCTGATCTTAGAAAAAATATTTATAAGCCCTATTAACCTTTTCAGTGTGATAATTATAATATTCGCTACGATGTTTACGGCTAAATACGTATCTCGAACTTTAAAATCTGTATCTTGAGATAAGACAGGTATTCCTCTTCTTTCTAGATGTTCAACTATCTACACCTCTTTGCCTGTATTTATCTTGGCTTTAGGAGCTATTGGAGGAGGAAAGCTCATTTTAAGTTTAGAAATTTCTAATTTAGAATTAGCTTACTTACCTTCTCTAGAAAGGACTATAATTAATATTGTTACATTTTTAGGGGTGTTGCTTGGTATTTTAGAAAGAGGCAAAAGTAAGAGAAACACTACTTTATCTACTTTATTTTTCTTAACTCCTTTGGTCTACGGTACAGTGAAACCTTTTAGAATTATTATAGAAAAAATGAAAATGCTCGACAACGGTTGAGTTGAACCTTATTATTTGATTAAAAATTATACTATATGGCTAGGATCTTTAATTACTCAGGAAGGATTTTGGCCTGATACTCGAGTAATAATAACTTCTTCTTTTGTTATCTTCTTTTTAATTGTTGGTGGTTTATTTAGTAGCTAGAATTCTAACTTGTTTATGTGTGCTAATTGCAGTAGCATTTTTTACTCTTCTTGAGCGGAAAGTATTAAGTTATGTTCAACTTCGAAAAGGTCCTAATAAACCAAGGATTTGAGGGATTGTGGTTCCTTTAGCTGATGCTGTAAAACTTTTCATTAAAGAAAAAGTGATACCTTACGGAAGAAATCAATATATATATTTATTTGCTCCTGTACTGAGACTGGTATTAGGCCTTAGAATTTGATACTTATATCCTAGTGTGTATTCGAACAAGTTTGTGTGTTGAGGCCTTTTATTATTTTTCTGCATCACCTCATTAAATGTTTATGGAACAATACTCGCTGGTTGGGCTTCAAATTCTAAGTATGCTTTTTTAGGTGCATTGCGGGCGGCTGCTCAAACCATTTCTTATGAAGTGAGTCTTTTACTTTTGTTACTTTTTAGAGGGTTTATATTATATACGACGTCTTGAGATGAGGCAAGAAAATTAAGATTTCCTGTAATGTTTCTATTAATTCCTATATCTATGGTTTGATTTACAAGAACAGTAGCAGAAACTAATCGGGCTCCTTTTGACTTTGCGGAAGGAGAGTCGGAACTCGTATCTGGGTTTAATATTGAGTTTGGTGGTGGATTGTTTGCTATGTTGTTTTTAGCTGAATATGCTACAATCCTATTTATGTCGATGGCTACTAGTGTATGATTTTTTTCTCAGTCTTTTTTGTCTCCTGTTTTGTTTAGAGTCGAAATTTTTGTGATAGCAACATTATTTTTATTGGTTCGAGGAGCGTACCCTCGATTTCGATATGACCTTCTTATGATGCTATGCTGAAAATCTTTTCTCCCATTTTCTCTTTGTGCTTTATGTTTAATTTGTTTAAGTATTAATTTTTAATAAGAATTTTGGTGGCTGAATTTCTAGGCGATAAATTGTAAATTTATTTATGACTCATTGTCCCTTGCGGAACTATAGGTTAAGTAATAAACCGTTGGCCTTCAAAGCCGGAAATGACAAGTCTAGTTTCGATGTTTTTAATTAAGATTTCTTGACTAGGAATTGGAGTCTCATTTTTCACCTTTTCTAAATTAAATACACATATTCTTATTCTTCTAATTAGTTTAGAAGCTTTAATGTTAAGTTTGTTAATATTTATAGTTTCTTTTTCTTTTCTATACACAGTAAGGTTTCATTTATTCTTGGTTTTGTTGACTTTTGCAGCTTGTGAAGCTGCTTTAGGATTGGCTTTGCTTGTAAGAATTTTGCGTCTTCGGGGAAATGATTATGTCACATCTTTTAGCTCATTAAATTTTTAGTGCATAAATTACGTCAAGCTAATCCAGTTGAATCGGTTTTAGGACTTCCAAGTCCTATAGGGTTTTCTATTTGATGAAATGGGGGTTCAATTTTAATACTTCTTTTAGGATTACAAATTTTAACAGGGCTTTTCCTCTCTATACATTACACGGCAGATATGACAACTACTTTTGCTTCTGTGGTTCATATTATACGGGATGTACCTGGAGGGTGACTTTTCCGGAATCTTCATGCAAACGGTGCTTCGTTATTCTTTGTTTTTTTATACTTACATATCGGACGAGGGTTATATTATCAGAGATACATTTCTCAACCGCATACTTGAATAGTAGGTGTTACTATTTTTCTTATTAGGATGGGAACAGCTTTTTTAGGCTATGTATTGCCTTGAGGACAAATATCATTTTGAGGTGCTACAGTAATTACTAATTTAGTGTCTGCTATTCCTTATGTAGGAAGGTCTATCGTGGAATGGGTTTGAGGAGGATTTTCTGTAAGTCAATCTACATTAAATCGTTTTTTTTCTTTACATTTTATTTTACCTTTTTTGATTGGGGCTTTAAGTGCTTTACATGTTTTGTTTTTACATGAAAAAGGCTCTACTAATCCCTTGGGGGAAATAAATCATATAAGAAAAATTCCTTTTCATCCTTACTACACTTGAAAAGATATTGTAGGGTTCGTTATTCTCTTAGGAATATTAGTCCTTTTAGGCTTTTTCTTCCCATCTTTATTAGGGGATCCTGAAAATTTTAACCAGGCAAGCCCAATAGTTACTCCTGTTCATATTCAGCCTGAGTGGTATTTCCTATTTGCTTATGCTATTCTACGGTCTATTCCTAGAAAATTAGGAGGTGTTTTAGCTTTGGTGGCTGCTGTGATTATTCTTTATTTTCTTCCTTTAGGAGCAGCTTACGGTAAGGTTCTCCCAGCTTCTTTTACACCTCCTTATCAAGTTGTTTATTGAAATTTAGTAACTTTCTTTGTGCTATTAACTTGATTAGGAGCTTGTCCAATTGAAGAACCTTACGCAACACTAGCTGTCCCAATTAGTATTCTTTATTTCTTGTCTTTTGTTGTTCTAGTAAGTCTTCCTACAATCTGAAGAAAAATTCTAAATTTTTAACTTAGTTTAATTAAAACAGAAGTTTGTCAGACTTCAGATGCAAAAGTATTGTAGTTAAATTAAACAAATAGCTTAAATTTAAAGCATTACATTGAAGCTGTAATTATAGAATCCTTTCTTTTGTTTGAATGAGATTTTGAGGTCAATTAAATTTAATAGATGCTGCCTCTCCTTTACAAAGGGAAATGTTTTTATTTCATGACCACGCTATGGTTTTACTTTCGGGTATTTTTGTTCTTGTAGCTGTTTTAGGAGCAAAATTAGTAACAAATACTCTTTCATCTCGGGTAATATTACAAGCTCATCAATTAGAGATTATGTGAGTAGCAGTACCTGCATTAATTCTGATTTGTTTAGCTCTACCCTCTTTACGACTTTTATATCTTTTAGATGAACAAAGAAGAAGTGGAGTTATTTTAAAAGCTACAGGACACCAGTGATACTGAAGATATGAAGTTCCTTTCTCAAATAGAGGAAGATTTGATTCTTATATGATTCCTGAAAGTGACTTAAATGAAGGTGATTATCGGCTATTAGAAGTTGATAATCGAGCTGTCGTTCCATTTGGGATGGAAACTTCTGTGATTGCTACCTCGGCTGATGTGCTTCACGCTTGAGCCTTACCTGCTATAGGAGTTAAAATAGATGCAGTACCAGGACGGCTGAATACAATAAGCATGTTTGTTGAAAAGCCAGGGGTTTATTATGGACAGTGCTCAGAAATTTGTGGTGCTAATCACTCTTTTATACCTATTGTTGTAGAAGCTGTGGATTTAGAAGATTTCTGTAGTTTAAAGCTTTAATTATCTCTAAAAAGTATTTGTGTACATTTGCCTTCCAAGCAAAAAGGCTAGATAAAACTAGTTTAGAGAGTGCCGTAATTTGTAAAGGTTAGTTTAAGTAAAAATTTTGGCCTGTGGAGCTATAGATAATCATAGTGATTACCTTTATTTTACTTCAAGCTGTATTTTAAATTAAAATAGTAAGTTGCAAGCTTAAAGATGGTGCTATCCTAGCTTGAGCAACAGTATTGTACTCTAATCTTTTGGGATTAACCCTCCTGGAGAATCAAAAACTCCTGTGCTTAACACCAAAAAGATGTGAAAGACCAAATGGTCATACTAAATTCTTAAAATTTATGCATTAATTCTGCCATTTCACATAAATTACAATTTGTTATTTAAAAACGAGAAAGATATTTTCTCCTTTTTTCTAAGTTGCGTTGGGAGAACGAAGGGCGTTTTCTTCCTAAGACTACATATAAGTACTAAATAAGAAGATAGAATAGCAATAAATATAACAAATCCTAACATAGGTCTAAGTTGAGGCATCGAAAGAGGCATACCCTAGTTATGCTATAATTTGAGTAACAATCAAATGCTCCATTAGCTTCCCTTTCATACTAATAATTTGAAGGATGCTCTTCACCATAAAGTTTCACTAATAATGTAAAAACATAGGCTTGAATTGTGCATACAAAAACTTCAAACATATTGTAGCCAATGTGTGTTATAAAAATGAAACCTACTCTAGTGATAGAAGCAGCTGCTAAAGATGACGCAATAAGCCCTATAATAATGTGTCCTGCCCTAATATTAGCGATAATTCGAACAGTCAAAGTCAAGGGCCGAATCAAAATACTAGCTGTTTCAATTAAAACTAATAATGGGACAAGTCTTCTAGGAGCCCCTGCGGGGGCGAAGTGAGCAGCAGATTCAATTGGGAACTTAATTCATCCTGAAAAAATTAATAACCTTCAAAAAACTAGTGCTAAAGAAGCTGAGACTCAAATATTACTAGTTGGTCCATAGACAAAAGGTACTAATCCTAAAAAGTTTATTAAAAGGAGAAAAACCATTAGAGAAAATAATATTAATGAAAATCCCGGTAATACTTTCTGACGAGTTTCTCCGTTTGTCGAAATTAAAGATAAAGCAGTCTTCATGTAGCTTTGACCTCACGAGTTAGATACTCTAAATAGGCAAGCTGTCATGATTGGTATTACTCACATTAAAAAAGAAAACTTTCCTGCTTGCATGCAATCCAAAGCTGAAAATAAATCTGATATCATATACTTGAGAGATAATATTTCTCAGGGCTAAGGCCGAAACTTAGTGCGACATTCGCTTTCAAGTATTAATTTATCTTTAGAATTATATTCAACTCCACCTCGAAAAGGTGGTGTGATCTATTTTCACTATAAAGACAGGTACACTTTCCAGTACACCTACTATGTTACGACTTATTTCGTTTTTCAACGAAAGCGACGGGCGATTTGTACACAGTTAGATTAATAATTCAGTTAATAATCATTGTAAATATTACTTTCAAGTCCAGTTTCCTCATTTTTATTAAAAATGACTCTAAAAGAAATTAATTTTTATTGTAACTCACCTAGACTCTTATATAGGCTGCATCTTAACCTGTCTTTTTGTTTAAAAACATTTTGAATTCATCTCAAATGAATACTGAAGACGGCGATATACAAACTTCGAATAAAAGTAGTGTTCTTTGGGGGTTATCATTTACCTGGCAAGTTCCCCTGAAATTTCTAACTGCCGCCATGTAATTTAAGTTTTAACTTTATAGTCTTAGTGCTTAGGCTTTTAATTTATACTCTATATAGTAGGGTATCTAATCCTAGTTTATCTTCAGAGCTTGAGCAGAGAATAAAGAGGTAAGATTACTTTTTATAACAATTTTACCTGATTATAAAAGTTCTTCTTTCAAGCTAGCCTAATGGAATTAACTAAATTGCTAGGTGTGACCGCGACTGCTGGCACCTAGTTGGTCCAACTAAAGTAGACTAAATTAAGTTACTATTTCTAGTATAGCTTAATGTTTCTTGCTGGGTTTAAAGATAGCTAAACTATCTGACACTTTAATTACCATGCTAAGTTTAGTCTAAGCTAATTTTTAATCAGTACAAAGTTTATTTTAAACAGGGGATAAATCCATTGTTGGGTTATGAGCCCAAAAGCTTAGCAGCTTAGCTTACCTGTTTAAGTTCTAAATCAATCGAGAGCACCTTCGTTTCATTCGTGGAATATACCAAATAGAAGAATTAGTAAAAACAGTATTAATGCTCTAGCAACTAAAACATTTGTTCTTGTTGTGAAGATTCTTAGTACTGGAAAAAGGAGAGCAATTTCTACATCGAAAATTAAGAATAATACAACTAACAGGAAGAAACGGGTGGAAAAAGGAGATCGTATTTTTCTTAAAGGGTCAAAACCGCATTCGAAGGGAGTTATCTTCTCGCTAAAATCTAAATATCTAAGATAGTTAGTGACTATATAAACTAACATCAAGATTGCTGATAAAATAATTCTAAAAGAAATTGCCAAAAAGAACATATTTACGGGTTTTTAAATTATCTACGTAAATTTGTGAGAAACTTCTTTCTCTTAAAAGGTTTTCAAAACCTCTCCTAAACAAAAATATTATGGAGATCTGAAACTTAGGCTGCTAACTTGAGTTCGGGGAATATTTATTCTCCATCTTCATGTGATCGAACTTATTCTTGTTATTAGCTCAACTTTTGTTTTAACTAGTTGAGGTGCTGTTGTTTTTGGAATTAGTTTTTCTGTATTATTAGGAATTATGAATATAAATCAAAGATTTGAACACTTAATAGACAATTTTTTTTTGATTTCAAGGATTTCGGGGCTTCTAATTTTTTTAAGATGCTTGCTTTGTTTATTATCATTAATTGCTACACCAGAAGAAAAAAGTTCTTATCTTTATAATTTATGTCTGTGTTCTCTTTGTGTAACATTAACTCTTGCTTTTTCTTCTTCCAACTTAGTTATATTCTATGTCTTTTTCGAGGCTTCTTTAATTCCCACATTAGTTTTAATTATTGGGTGAGGTTATCAACCTGAGCGATTACAAGCAGGTACTTATATAATATTATATACAGTAGGTGCATCTTTACCTCTTCTTTTAGTTATTTTATGACATTGTTCTGAAATAAGAACAATAGATTCTTATTCTCTACATGTAAGGAGAAGCTGTTTATCAGGTATTTTAGGTTTAGTTATTTATGGGGCTTTTTTAGTTAAACTTCCTATATATGGGGTTCATCTTTGGTTACCTAAAGCACATGTAGAGGCCCCTTTAGCTGGATCCATAATTTTAGCAGGTATTCTTTTGAAATTAGGAGGCTATGGGATAATGCAGATAAATTTTTGTTTTAACCTTTTTATAGATATGTACTCGCTATTTATTATTAATCTTAGAATATGGGGAGGGTTTTTAGCTACTCTGATGTGTCTTCGTCAAGTTGATGTTAAGTCATTAGTAGCTTATTCTTCCGTTGGTCATATGAGAATTGTGGCGGCTGGTATTTTAATAGATACCTCATGAGGGGTCATAAGAGCTACTATTACCATAATAGCTCATGGATTTTCTTCCTCAGCCATGTTTTGTCTGGCTTACTACTCATATAAAAAAAGACATACTCGAAATATTCCTTACATAAAGGGAATATTACAAGTTTACCCTATCCTTAGGATGTTTTGATTTATTTTTTGTTGTATTAATATAGCTTGTCCTCCAACCTTGAATTTAATAGGAGAAATGGTAATTGTGCCAACTCTTTGAGGATTTAGAGTCTGGTTAGCTGTTATTATAGGGTTAATAGTATTCTTCAGAGCTAGATATAATATATACCTGTACTCGTTGATTAATCATGGATCATTTTCTTCTTACTTTTTAGGAGGTCATCCTATAAAAAGCTATGCAGGGGTTGCCCTTTTTGCTCATATATTTCCTTTAATGTTGATTTTTAAATCTTCTCTATTTAATATATATTTCGGTCTTACAGCTAAGCTACAATTAAGACCGATTGTATGAAATCTAGAAAAATTGAATTTATCTCTGAGTTACAAAGTCAGTGCTTTAAAATGTTTAAGCTATTCTAGAATGATCCTCATCAGTAAATTGAGACATATAAGAATAATCAGACCACATCAACAAAATGTCAGTATCAAGCGGCAGCTAAAAAGCCAAAATGATGATTTTTATCAAAGTGTAAGAATAATATTCGAATAAAACATACAAATAAGAAACTAGCCCCTACTATGACATGAAGCCCATGGAATCCTGTGGCAATAAAGAAAGTAGAACCATAAATACTGTCAGCAATAGAAAAGGAAGCTTCAGTATATTCTCTATATTGTAGTCACAGGAAATAAAACCCTAATTTTAAAGTTAAAAAGAGCCCCTGAAGAGCTCTTTTCTTATCTCCTTTTTCCAACCCGTGGTGGGTTCAAGTTACTCTTATTCCCGAAAGAAGAAGTACGGAAGTATTAAGTAGAGGCACTTGAAAAGGTGACAGAGTAGTAATTCCTACTGGAGGTCACACAGACCCAATTTCTAATGTAGGAGCTAATCTCCTATGAAAATAAGCTCAAAAAAAAGAGAAAAAGAAGCATACTTCTGAAACAATGAATAAGATGAATCCTGCTTTTAGTCCTTTTACAACATAAGAGGTATGATGGCCCTGGAAAGTAGACTCCCGAACCACGTCACGTCATCATATATATGAAATCAGAGCAACAGCAAAACTACCTAGCAAAAGTAAGGTATAATCTCCTATCCGAATGTAAAAAATTAACCCAACTGGTATACATAGGGCAGCAAAAGAGTTTAAGATAGGTCAGGGCCTAAATTCAACTAAATGAAATGGTTGTTTCATAAATAAGGTTAAATAATTTATTTTTTGGTATTGGTTTTTTCTTTAGACCATATTGAGTAGGCGCCGGATGAACGGGTATCATTGATGTTGATAATTATAGAACTAAAGTTCTTCTACTCTATGTCTTCTGGGAATCTTTTGTTTTTGAGAATTCTTATTCTAGGTCCTGTGGTCAGAATTTCATCTTCTAGATGAGTCATTTGTTGAGTTGGTTTAGAGTTAAGTTTTTTAGGAGCGATTCCTCTATTCTTAAGGGATACAAGTTTTATATCGTTGAGGAAAGAGTCTGTTATAAAATATTTTTGTGTACAAGCATTGGGTAGAGGTTTGTTAATGTTAGGAGGGATCCTTTTTTATATAGACCCGAGGGTAAGATGGCATTCTCAGTTAATTTTTATTTTTAGTTTATTCATTAAATTAGGTGTTTTTCCTATGCATTTTTGAGTTCCTAGAGTTGCGGCAGGGTTGAATTGAATTCCTATATTTATTTTATTGGGATGACAAAAAATCCCCCCTTTCGCCCTATTGGTAAACATACTTGATGGTGCAGGGTGGTTGAGTAGAATTGTTCTTTTTTTAGGGGGTTTAAGGGCTTTGACTGGATCTATTATTGGATTAAATCAGACTTCGGTTCGGGCTATACTGGGAAGTTCTTCTATTGTTCATACTGGTTGAGGTTGTATTGGCACTATTTATGGTGGTCTTTGGATTTACCTTTTTATTTATTGTGCAAGACTTATCATTTTGATATACCTATTTACTATAAAAGAGAGTTTATTAATTGGGCTCGGAATTTTAAGATTGAGAGGTTTACCTCCATTTATAATATTTGCAGGGAAATGAATAGTGGTAAAAAGGGTTTTATTTAGAGGGTCAAGATTCTTGTTCCTAGTTTTACCAATTGTGAGCGCCCTCTTGAGGCTTTTTTTCTACTTAAAGTTTTTTTATTCATTCTATTTAAGATCAAGATCAGACACCCAAAATAAATACTTAATTATTTCTTCAACGGCTTTTGTCACTTTAAGGGGTGTTCTTTTCATAATAGTATTTTAGTTTTGGTGACCGAGATAGAGTAGGTGATAGATTTTTAATCTTTTTACAGGGAATTTCCCTCCAAAGCAATGCGTTGATTCTTTTCGACAAATCATAAAGATATTGGAACATTATATGTTCTTTTAGGAATGTGATGTGGGTTAGTAGGGACTGGATTAAGTTTACTGATTCGGTTTGAGTTAGGAACAGCTGGAGCTTTCTTAGGTGATGATCACTTTTACAATGTTATTGTAACAGCTCATGCATTTGTAATAATTTTTTTTATAGTTATGCCTTTAATAATTGGAGGCTTCGGAAATTGAATAGTGCCATTATTAATTGGTGCTCCTGACATAAGTTTTCCTCGAATAAATAATATAAGGTTTTGACTTCTTCCTCCTTCATTTATTCTTCTTCTATGCTCAACTTTAATAGAAGGAGGAGCAGGTACTGGTTGAACAGTATACCCACCATTATCAGGACCAATTGGTCACGGAGGGGCTTCTGTCGATTTGGTAATTTTCTCTCTTCATTTAGCTGGGGCTTCTTCTCTTCTTGGAGCTATTAACTTTATTACTACTATTTTTAATATACGATCTCCAGGGATAACTATGGATCGGTTAAGATTATTTGTTTGATCTGTACTAGTGACAGCTTTCTTACTCTTATTATCTTTACCTGTATTAGCAGGGGCTATTACAATGTTATTAACAGATCGAAACTTTAATACTAGTTTCTTTGATACAGCAGGGGGAGGTGACCCTATTCTATATCAACATCTATTCTGATTCTTTGGGCATCCGGAAGTATATATTTTAATTCTTCCTGGATTTGGAATAATTTCTCATATCTTGAGAAATTTTACTTCGAAACCAGCTTTCGGGATTTTAGGGATGGCTTATGCAATAATTTCCATTGGTATTTTAGGATTCATTGTATGGGCTCATCATATATTTACAGTAGGGATAGATGTAGATACTCGGGCCTATTTTACTGCTGCTACTATAGTAATTGCTCTTCCAACAGGAATCAAGGTTTTCAGATGGATAATGACTTTATATGGTAGACGAGGACCTTTCAATGCTTCAATATATTGAGTACTAGGATTTATTTTCTTATTTACCTTAGGAGGATTAACAGGGATTGTTCTTTCAAATTCTTCTTTAGATATTGTTCTACATGATACATATTATGTAGTTGCTCATTTTCATTATGTTCTCTCAATAGGAGCTGTTTTTGCCATTTTTGGAGGATTTATTTACTGATTTCCTATAATAACAGGGTTAACTTTACATGAACGTTGAGCTAAAGCTCACTTTTTGGTGATGTTTTGTGCTGTTAATCTCACGTTTTTCCCTCAACATTTTTTAGGGTTAGCGGGTATACCTCGACGGTACTCTGACTATCCTGATGCTTATTTTAAGTGAAACCAAGTATCTTCTTTCGGATCACTATTTTCTATCTTTGCAATTTTAATGTTTATTTTTATTCTCTGAGAAGCGTTTATTAGTCAACGAGGTGTTTTATTTACTAAAGCTCCTTCAATTTCGCGAGAGTGAGAGGAAATTCTTCCTTTAGATGTCCATAGAAATACGGAGGGCTCAGGTAGAACGACAGCTGAAAAAATTGAAACTTCTGAAATAAGGGTG
>JBBPCW010249044.1:0-14425 GCA_037974425.1 Phenacogrammus interruptus
GATAGATAGATAGATAGATAGATAGATAGATAGATAGATAGATAGATAGATAGATAGATAGATAGATAGATTTTTTTAACATATATACAAATTTGGTATGTTACAATCACAAACTCAAGTGAGATCATACAGAATTGTAATCATAATCATAATCATGATGTGCAGTTCGTCCATGTTGCACTGCCATACCCCAGCAAAAACAAATGGTTGGCTGTGGGTACAATCAATAAGAAACACGCCACTGTCTCTCTTTCATTATTTGCAAATGTATTAAAAGGATGTAAAACTGGAATGTAATGTGAGTGTTACTCAGACTGTGTCTGCCACAGCTTTTGTAAAGTGTTATGTAAACAATCATTTTATTAATGGATAAAATCTGGGGTTAAGCCCTGTGGTTAGGGCATTGGGCGTTTGAATCCCAGGACTGCTTGTGGCATCACTGAGGAACTCTAAGCGAGGTACCATCCCAACACACTGCTCCCCAGACGCCCTTCACTGGTGGCAGCCCCCTGCTTTCACTTGGTGACTGGGTTAAATGCAGAAAAGGAATTTCATACTGTGCTGTGGTGCGTTCACGTATGACTATAAAGAGCCATTTCGCTTTATTCCAGTCCTCTGTCATATACGGTAATATAGTTTGTGTTTGTGCGTATATTAGTGGTTACACGGTAATGAGGCCCTTCTTCTTTTACCTAGGCTGGTATTGGTAAATTTTATGATATTTTTGAATGGCAGTAAACAAGTTTTTCTTTCCTGATTGTGGGTGTTGTTGGTAGTTGAGTCAGTGGAGGTCGCACACAATAAATATCCTGAATTTCTTGAGTTCAGCCCGCTGCCTTAACTCGTGCGGTGCTCGTCAGATTCGCGTAGCTCGGCTATGATTGGTGGAATCAAAAAGTGGGCGTTGCCTTAGAAGCACATTTTTCCAAACGGTCCAATGAGGAATCGGTCCGACTGTGGCGAGCAGTCAGTAATTGGTGCAGTGTTGTGTGCCCACAGTAATTATTACAGGAGGGGGAAGTGTCCAAATATCGTGTTTTGCAGAACAGAGGGTTCGATACAATTCTAGAGGAGGTGTAAGCTTCTGGCATTGATGCAGAAAGGAGAGAGAAGCTTGTGATCTCAGGTAGGAGGAATATAACATTATTAGATATACCACCCATACAGAATTCCGAATGAGGACAAAAGTATTGAGACACACCTGTTTTCCAGGATTTGGGCTAGGCCTCTTACGTCCAGTGAAGGACAATCTTAATGTTTCCTCAGAACGCAGATTGTGTGCCAGGCCTCCTGGTCCAGCATCAGTGCCTGACCTCATAAATTATCTACACAATGAAAGGGCAAAGATTTCCACAGAAAAACCCAAATCTTGTGGAAAGCCTTTAAAGAAGGGGAACCTTCTCCATATTAAAGTCATTAGATTTGAAAGCAAAGTCCCTGATGGTGTAATGGTCAGACTTCCCAATACTTTTGACCATATAATGCCGAAAAGTACTAATTTATCTGTTAATGACAGCTGTGTTTGGTCGATTATTTGTACTATTGACGTTTAACCTGTATTTAGCTGTGTATGACCTGATTATATCTAATAATAAAATAAATATCAGATTTGTAAAAATTCTATGAGTGTGCTGGATTCAGTACTGCAAGCCCTTTCCTTAATGAGCATCTGTTGGTGTTCTCTGAAGATATGAGTCGTTTTCTGAATGTCCTGAGGAGCTGGCTGGTCATGGTGTCAGTCATTGCTATGGGAAACACAGTCCAGAGCTTTCGAGACCACAGCTTCCTCTCCGAGAAACTTTACACGGGCATGCCAGATTTTGGTGAGTGCAAACAAATGCTATAGACTTACAGATTTATGCTGCAATTATAGATATATGCGGTTCTCTTCTGATGTCCTTTCTTTTACAGTTTACTATATCTTTTCCCTCAATATATAGTTTATAGTTTACTGTATTATTTGTTTCCTTGGATTTCAGGAGCTGATGTCCATTCATTTCCATTTACTGCATCTTTTCCAGAATTACAGGAACATATGTCATTTCTTGGCAGTTTTCTGCTTTATTTTTCAGCTCCTGTAATTCAGGAAAAGTATGGAAAAATATGTACAATCTTTCAGATTCTAATACACAGTTGCACAGTGGAAGTTCACATCTGTACACGTCACCTGTAGTTGTGGAAAGCTATGACCTTCTGTTACTGTTGTAATTCCGATTATGGGCCGGTTTCCCAATCAGGGATTAAACCTAGTCTTGGATTACATTCTACTTTCAGTGGAGAAACTCTATTCAGAACACTATGTAGACGACTGGGCTTAATCCTTATAGTATTAATCCTTATACTGACCTTTTAAATTCGTTTTCTGGATCTAGTAATCATTTTCTATAACTAGTAAATGATGACTAGACATTCTTTTATATGTTTAATAGCAGCACTAAAATGCTAAAATATTAAAATACTAGAAATGTGAGCTACCCTTAACTTACTGTAAATTAGATTTTTTTTTACAGTGAAGCATGTTTCCTCCATGTAAATACATAAGTCAGACAGATACTGGCTAAACTGATGAAGATACGTTAACCTTAGTGAACCTTAAGACTTTATAACTCTGGCTATTTCTTCCTCAGTAAATGGCCTTCAAGCCAGGACCTTTGGCATATGGACCTTACTGTCATCCATCATTCGTTGTGCCTGTGCTGTGGACATTCAGAACAGAACGTAAGGCTTTTTTTTTTTTAATGAGTGTGTTTGTAATGATAAATGTACAAAGAAGTTCATGCTTGCTTTATCCTTCCCTCCCTTTCCCCATCTTAGGCTTTACCATATAACCATGTGGACCTTTGTTCTGGCTCTTGGACACTTCCTATCTGAAGCCTTTATCTATAAAACAGCTCCGCTGACCATTGGAGTCATGGCCCCACTTTTTGTGGCTGGTAAGTTGGGCAGGTGTAATATAACGACTGATAAAAGAAAGATTTTTAGGACTTTGGCAGTATCATGCTGCTTCTTAAAGCAAAAAATTGTACAGTAGAAAACTTCCAATCCTTTATATTGGAAGTCTCTATACAATACTGTATTGTTATAGTCTCCCTAGTGCCCCCCCACCCCCATAGTATTTTGTATTTTATTTTTTAGGTAAAGTTTAACAGATATATGTATATCTATATAGGTTCAATTATAACTCATCCCACCTGTTTTACCCTCATTGTTGATCTGTCTGAGTGCTGCTGTCGTGTTGTGTGTTGCACCTGTTGTCCAGGAGGACGGTATTTCGTCTCACTGTGTACTTGACTTGAAATGGCTTGGTGAGGATCAGTAGTGCAGTTGTATCTGTGAAGGCTGATATATTATGATAAATTACATATAATATAAATTAATACAATATTGTACAAGCCAATACAACACCTAGAAACAATTGTCAGGATTTGTTATTTTAAGAACATTCAGGTGTGTTTTATGGATAAATGTTTAAAATTGCGTAAGTGAACTCTTTTACTGTGTTCTAATGTGACTGCAGGGTGTTATAGAACGGAAATAAGAACAGCAAAGAACATTGCAACACGTAGGGCAGCATGCTGGTTCTGTGACTCATGACTGGACAAGTTCTTTTCCCTTGGTCATAGTCAAATCAAAACCAAGCACAAAACACACACAAATGTATATTTTTCATTTTTAGCTGTCTATGTGACATATTACTCACTTCAGAGGTTGATGCTTGCGGTTTAACTCCATATACGCACCACTAAAATGAGGGAGAGGTAGGGCTGGGCGATTTGGCATAAAATCAAAATCACGATTAATTGAACATTTTAACTCGATTACGATTAATTAACAATTATTTGATTTATTTTTTTGTTTTTTTGCCCTCATAGTTCACTGACAAGTTGCTCAGTTGTCTCAGTGTTTAAGCTCTCCATGCTCGACATGACGGCGGTATAACGTAACATAACGGAGCGGGGTCACGTGACTCCACACGCTGTAGTGTTTTTAAAGGGAAAGTAATCGAAATAATTTGATAATAATTTGATTTATTATAGGTTCTGAGTGTCGATTTCAATTACTTTTTGATTAACTGCCCAGCCCTAGGGAGAGGATTCAATTACTCTGAGAACCAAACATACATTTTTGACTCTTTTCTTTTTTTGTGCAGAATTTTATGACCACTACTCTTGATGTCATTATACTCTTAAAAATATCTCAACTACTAAGTTCATAATGGAAAGACCAGTAGACATGTTTCAGAATTACTTCAGAATTAATTATTAGGGAAAAAATATAAAAAATCTGTTTTGCTTTTTGCTGCAACTTCCTTCCAACAGAGTTTAAAACACCTTAGCAAGCAGGTTCACAAGCATCAGTTAGGTTTTCAGCAACTCATTAATTAATAATTATGAATCTTAACATATGGCTTCTTTATTACAAACCTTTGCTTTCACGTTTTGTTCCAGGTTTTTCCATTGTGGGCATGTTAATTGGGTTCCAGTGTATCGCAGAGCCACAGGAAGTAAGTGGAGTACGCCAGAAGAAGAGAAACTGAATCTATGCCTCGGTTATTCAATGTCCTTCTGGGCCTAGATGTGACAGTATGGGTTCATTACTGTCACCTAAGGACAAAGACATTGAAACGGAACAGGACAAGTGAATGCCCAGGGCACTCCAGGTTTACACTGACCACTGTGTGTGTCTACAGGCTGTGCGTTTTTGTCATACTTTTCATCAATTATCTCATGAAATAAGACTGAGGCCATTGATGTCAGTCGTCTCAGCCTCAACTGCAAGGCATTTAAAGCATGCAGTGTTTCTTAATACCGGACTGCTCTCACTTGCAACATGTGAAAAGAAAACTAATGATTTATGTACTGTTTTTAAGAAAATCTGGGGCATTAAATTGTACTTTTGTTCAATTATTGTGGTGTTTATGAGATGGATGTTTATTTTTGGTGGCATGCACTAAGTGTCCTTCAGTGCGTCTATATAAATCTGTGCATCTCATGAAATTGTCATAATTGGTATGTATGTATAGGTCTTTTCTAAACATAAAGGGCCCATATCACTAAAAGCCCTTTTTGAAATGTTTAAAACTCTGATGTACTATGAACAATGTGAATATAAAGAGCCAAAAAGTAATGCTCCCCAGTCTATACAGTACATACAGTATGTGGAAACCAAGCTTCAAAAAACAGCCTTTTTTTAATTGTAAAGGATGAAGAGAGGGTGGAAAAAGAACACGAAAAAGAACTGTTTTGCTTCACAAACCCAAATAAAATAAAATACAAAAAAACTAAAACTGTGGGCCTTGTGAGGAAAAAATGATTTGCTCTTAAACAGAATGAACTAATATAAAAAAATAAAGGTTTCTGAATAAAAACATTTATTTTTCCAGATTTCATGTTTACATAGTCTGCATGTGGGAAACAGTCGACAAAAAAATACCTCTATATTCGTTATCGCTCTTCATTCACCACATGTACACACAAAATCTGAGTATGAAGTTAAATATGAAGTCAGTTCAGTCAAATCTCCATTTCTGTTAGGAAACACAGCTGAGATCAAGTGCTTGTAGTGGGGTCCTGTTCACAGTGTATGGTGTGTATATGTGTCTCTCCTGTGCATAGATTTAAAAAGGAAGATAACTTACATATCAGACTGACACCATCACATCACCAGTTCATATAAATAATTCAACAGCATAAGAATGTAACAGCAATGTTCCCAATGAGACCACTTTATGAAATGTATGCACTTTATGCAGTTCTAATGCACGAACTGCGAATAAGTGCTAGAGAACGTCCCTCATGGGTACCAGTTACGTTCTGCCAAGAAGCTACTAATGCTATACAGTCCAAAAGCACCCAGTCTTGATGTTTGATGGATACTTGGCTCCTTTGTTTAGAACTAAAATAGTATACACCTACTTTATGACATTTTAAGACGAGTTAGTTTTAAATACATCAATTACGTAAAATGAGTAATGAATGGAAAATATTAGTCTTCAGACAGCAAACCCTAGTGCACCTATATAATAAAACTTATTAAGGTCTCTTTTGTCTGATCATATAATACAGATCTAATGTCTTGTGCTATGGATTTAAAACCGAAAGTAAGTCTCCTGAAAAAAAAAAAAAAATTGTTTTGAGGCAAATTATACTGCTCAAACAAATAAAGGGAACACTTAAACAACACAATGTAACTTCAAGTCAGTCACACATCTGTGAAATCAAACTGTCCACTTAGGAGGCAACACTGATTTACAGTCTAGACTCTCTTAGTGACAATCAATGTTTGAATTCACAGACATGTGATTGACTTAAAGTTACATTGTGTTGTTTAAGTGTTCCCTTTATTTTTTTGAGCAGTATATATCGTTTGATATTATATTTTGTCATTGAGGCTCTTAGATGGACAAGGCTTATGTGTAATTTATTGGTTAAAACAGGCTTTCAGCTTTTTTCGTTTTTAACAAATTTGACCTTTCTCACCTACTTACAGGTCTCTGTCAGTTTCAGTCACTTTGATTCGATCAAAAGGAGCCAAAAAAAATGTCAAAGCAAGAGGCAAGAACGATTCAAACTGAGTATCCAAGAGCAGGACAAAGTAGCGCCTTTACAAAAACACAAAATATTCCCCAATACTTTACAGCAAGTCTCCAAAGCAGAATCGTTCTGGCTCAGAGATAATACTTAGATGCATAGCATCAACCCAAAACATCACAGAAACAAGAGACGCCTCCTCATTGATCTTAAAAAGAAGTCATAATGGAGGGTTTTATTAAGCCATTATTGAGTCATTTCAGTCCCTTGCAGCTGGATGACTGGAGATAATGAGTATCATTGCTATCTGAACAACTTTTCATTTTTATTTATTATTTTTTACATACCTTCTCCCCAAATCCATGCCAATTATTACCCATTAGATAGACCTCCACCAGTCAGAACCCACCAGCCAATCACAATAACCAGAACTAAAAAGGTGAAGGCTAAAACACCTACTTCCCAAAGTCTTTTCAAACAAGTTCACTATTCGACTGCTCCACAACCAATCAGTTACAGCAGCGGCCCCAACCTTGATTTGGTCACGGACCGGTTTAATATCAGAAACTATGTTCACTTTTATCCAAAGTGGCTTCCATTCCCAAACTACAGGGGACAGTCTCCCTGATGCAACTTGGGATGGAGGGTCTTGAAGGCAGGATTCAAACCCATGACCTCTTGGTCCAAAGTCAAGTGTCCTAGCCACTCGGTCACCACCGGCCCATATATCATTGCCATTAATTAAAGATCTCTTAATGAAAGCCAACAGTGGATTGGTAAATTTTAAGAGAGAGAAGAATCCAGTTTCTGAGATGGAGGGTTGTAAATACTGGGAATAAAAAAGGTTAAATTTTAAAGTGCATATTCTGCATAGTTAGTACTTAATTTATTGTATAAATAAACAGAAACCTCTTTCAGCTATTAGTTATTACTACTGTTTGTGCTTTTATAGACATATTCACATTTTTAAACACTGCAATTTTCCAGCAGTTATGTTCATTTTAAATATGTTTTTCAAGGAACAGTACGATTTTAGGTCATTTTCACCCGACCACACTGGCCCTCCTATGAGTCAACAGATCCATTTGAGGTCATTTTGCTTGCCAATGAGCAATCAAATCTGTGAGATAAAACTCCTCGCATAGGAAAACACCTTTCCTTGAGTGTGGTTAGTGTGGCTGTGATGGATCTCCCTTCTCACTGTTTGCTCAGGAATCTTCACTCCTAGACCTTGGCCTCTTTCAGTGGTAAAGATATTCCTCCCTCCTGGCTTCCTGACTCCTTCTGTAAAAACAGAACAAAACAAGGTGCATTATCCCACAGTTTCATTCACAGTAAAACCGTGGCCTGAAACTGGCCTGAACTTTCCCAAGTTCTTCTTGGGGTGAAGTTTAATGTAAAACAGCCTCAGCTGCCTTGTGACACAAGCATCCTTATGGAATTAGGTAGCACTGCATTAAAGGAATAGTTCAGCAAAAAGTCAAATGCACACATTTTTCCACTTAGTCCAGATGTAGTCCATCAGCCAAGACATGCTTGGAATCCATATTTTCCCTCTTTAATTTAGAACTGCAGCTATGAGGCTATGGACAAGGCTATGGTTGCTCACAAACAACAGAAATCAAGTCCTCATTTCGTCCAAATAGTTTTCATACGTCCTCATACTTTTCTGAGCTTACATCAGGGTCTTCAGTAGGGAAGCTTTGACTTGTGGATGTGGTTTAGGACAGAGTGTGACATACTGTGAGCCATAAAAATGAATAAAACACAATGTAGCCGAACACTGCAGGCAGACAACAGGGTCTATTTTCACACTTGGTGCAGCTGGCGGCTTAGTTGTTTGGGAGTTCCTTCTATGATCAGGATGGTGTGGGTTTGAATCCCAGGATTGCTAGAGGTACTCTTGAGCAAGGTACAATACCCACACACTGCTCCCCGGGCGCTGTATTCCTGGATGGAGTCTGCTTTACTTGGTGAAGGAGTTAAATGCAGAGAATGAATTTTGTGCAGTTCCCGCCGTGTGCTGTGGTGTGTATTACAGAACTGTCACTTTACACAGTCCACCTCAGGAGAAGGTTTCTTCTGGCAATGACCATCAAAAACCCATAGAAATGTGATCCAGGATCAGTCCTCTGCCTTATGAACACCAGGCCTAGTGTTGTTTAGAATAACATCTTGTGAGCGAGAATTTTTTTTATTTTTATAGCTCACTGTAAGTCATACTGTCCTAAACCACATCCCACAAGTCTAAAGAGCCGAATTCAGGTATTTTTGAGAAGTATTTTAAGTGAAAGTGATCACTCTGTCATACGTGAAAACACCACTGCACACAGTGTGAAAAGCACGAAATACAACCTCTGCATTTAACCCATTCACCAAGTGAAGCAGGCAGCTATGAACACGGCGCCTGGGGAGCAGTGCGTGGGGACGGTACCTGGCTCACCTTTTCCTATCGAACCTGGACTTTCTGATCGCAGGTCGAAAGCCCTAACCACTAGGCTACAAGCTGCCCCAGGCTACCTGCTGTAGGCATCCGAACTGTCTCCATAAAGTCAGTGCGTATTGACTTTTAGTGTATGCAACAATGTCCTAGCTCTATTGCTAAACTAAACAAGAAACATTTGTACTCCAGCTGACCAGCTTCATCTGGGCTTGATAAGTTAATGTGTTTGTTTTTCCCCTCAAACCATTCCCATAAGTGATTAAACACACAATTCCACTCAAACAAGAACCTTCCTAGTGTACTTTTCATGTATTATTCTAGGCCTCACGAAAATGAACGAAATGAGTTTAATATGACTGTGATTATGTTCATTATTTGACAGGTTCTGCTACTTGAATCTGAATTGAAGTTCATGGTTCTTTCTGAAATGAAAGATGAAGCCAAATATACTTATTCCTGTGACTTACTGGAAACCAACCTGCCCAACAAGGTTTATTAAAAACGGTAAGTACATTTCAGAACAGGTAGAAAATATGCAAACTTGTTTGAGCAATGAAGTGAATGATATTACGTATTATTTATAAATGTGCCTTAATAGCTGTGATGAATACACAGTAAAATAACTGTAAACACTGCAGGAATCAGGCCAGATATGTTTAGCTCATGCACACGTCAGTTTTATGATTAAACATGTCTTTAATTTCACCAAGTGAATGAGAAATAAGAACAATCTGAATGAATTACAGTCTCTTGCAGATAGTTAAGCAGGGTCTCTTTTCAGTGATATTTCATGCAGCCCAGTTTAACAGTCACATAGAGAAGGAGAGAACATCAGAAGGCTTTAGATGTCTGCTCATGCATTCAGACACACAAACATACTACATGCCCAGTGGAGCAAAAAGAGGAAACCAGCATTTAGTTGCATGAACTGTTTTGTAGTTATGAGTGATGAGCTCAAGTTGGAGTTGAAGTACAACTATAAAACAAACACTTACTGCTACTGCCCCTGCCTCGTCCAGTTGGTTAGCCTTCTGCCGCCGCAGGTCTGTTTTTATAAAGGCTGTGGAGAGGGAGGGAGTGGTGTCAAAACAGTTTTTAAAAAAATAGTGTACTCTGTTCTGTGTGATCTGGGTTTTTGTTTCTCCTTTGTGTAATACTTTAGATTAGCCACTAGAGGGCAATACCCACCCATAGATATGCGTACACCCCCTCCACACGCACACACATACAGACACACACACACACAGACGCAACACTGGCTGTTTATGTGACACCGACTTCACGTGTTGGAAATATGTTATGTAATCAGTCATTATGATCATGCATTACAATGGCAAGCATGATTGTGATGTGATACAGTATGAGAAGTGTTCTATTACAGTTAAATTGCCCCCCCTACCTGTCATAACAGTCCCTATAAGGAGGAACAAGCAGAGGAAGATGTTGCCAGATAGTGTGCCATAGTAGTCCATGATCTTGCCTTGACAGATTGTGAATATGATTCCAAACACCTGAATAGAGAAGAAAAAATAACTTTCATTTAATTCTTAAACACTGATAGCATCATTCTGGTGAACACTCATATTATCTCTGTCTCAGTGGCTGTTGATTCATATCTTTCTCCAAGCAACACATGGCCTTCGAGAGTGTCCCTCTATCCACTCCTTTCTTCTTCCTCCCTTCCACCCCAGTGCACACACTTTGCCAGAGCTCTCTCTTTCATGTGCCACCCATGCTTTGCTCTCCTCTGCTCTCTCGCTCCTTCTCACTCTCTAACAAGCTCTGCATAATCCATCAAAGTAAATGGAGTCAAGTATTTGGGACACATTCCTCATTTGCTACCAAAGCATTTGACAAAGGCTTACTCTAACGCCCAGCGAGACAGACATGATTAAATGTAGACGGTTCCTGGGGTAATTTGCCTTTTTACAGGTGCTACTCAGTGATTTCATTTAATTCTGACAAGTCAGCACCTACTTTGTTACTCTCCTGAGAAAATGACAGACAAATAAAGGCCTCCTGAAGACACTGAGGGTTAAGTGTCTTGCTCAAAGACACACTGGCAGAAAGTAGAGGGGTTTGAACCTGCAACACTGGGGTCATTGGATTCATAGGCAAGTGTGCTACCCATTAGGATACGACCACCTTTTGAGCATATCACTCACACCCCACAGCCTTAAATTTCATCACATTCAGCCAGCAACCAGCTTTGGTCGGATCTCAGTGTACCTGTGCTGAGCAGTTGAGTAGGCCCGAGGATGTGCCCTCCGACTCTGGGTACGTGAGCTCCACTGCATATTCAAAGCCCAGGGGCAGGTAACCGGTCATGAAGAACCTGTCGCCAAAATACAAAGAGTAAGTACACGAATAAGTAAGCAGGGTAAGATCCTATAAGAAAGCACTTGTAACAAAAGCCATGACCGCTAAATACGCCCACAGATACCTTGGCACCCTGAAGAGGAACATTGTGTAAATGAGTACAGAGAACACATTTTTAGACTTTTTAATATACATGTATTGTTCATTTGTATTGTTCACATGTATTGTTCACATAAAATGTGGCCTTACTTCATATTTAATTTTATTCATTTTATCATTTTTTCCCCAATGTTAAACATAATACATGAATAAGAATTGTGCACTGAAATGTGTAGAAACCGGCACAATTAAGTACCTATTCCCCGAGAGGGATGTGTTGTCACTTCAGCAAAACTTAGCAAATTAGGAATGAGATGTTCAGTTTTATGCTTGAGAAACGGCCACAACGTCAGCGTATGTTTACAGACACTAGTCATCTGACTTCCACAAACTTGAATGAACCTAAACAATCAATAGAGCCTCCATTCATATCCCGCCGAATCCAGCAAAACTGGCTCTCGTTTTCAGCTGATCTTTGTACTTTACACTCAGTTAGCATAGCAATGCTCTGTGATATCTAATGTAATAACTTTTACCCCAGCGCTCCTGCCGTCACGAAGACTATCCAGAGATGGCCCACGTTGAGGGTGAAGGCGTAGACCAGCATGCCCACAAGGGTCAGCAGATATACAGCCAAAGTGGTCTGCCTGAAAAAGGAAATAATAGAATATAGAACCATCTACCAGCTATTTATTTATACAATTTAAAGACATTCTTTTTCAAAATAATTGAAAATAAAATCACATGACCTTCACAGACAATAAAAATTTAAACACTTCTTCCTTCTTTTGTAAAGCGATATATATCTAATATACAACAATATGTAATTATATTAAATGTATACATTTGATATATACAATACATTAGATATATATGTTAGTTATATACAATATATACAATATAAAGTATACCTTTAAAAAGCAGTTTCTAATGCCAGTACTTTACTGGCAGAATTAAATGTAAAATTTAATTAAGTCTTAATGAATGCTTGTGTCTGTGTAAATGCTCACATGTTTGTGACATCCATGATTTAGTAAGAAAACCCCAGATTAAATATTACATATTACATCCTCTATCAACTACAGCCATGATTGCAATGGCAAGATATTTGGTGGTGGCCTAATGGGTCAAATATTTGCCTTAGGGCCAAGAGGTAGTGGGTTTAGGCCCAAGAGGTAATGGGTTTAGGCCCAAGTGGTAATGGGTTTAGGGCCAAGAAGTAATGGCAAGCCACCACTGGTTCCCTGAATAAGACCCTTAACCCCAAGTTGCTCCAGGGAGACTGTCCCCTGTAGTTATGGAATGGAAGTCACTTTGGATAAACATTTCTGCTAAATGCCATAAGTGTACTAGCCCTTTTTGTTTTCTTGCTGCTACAGTTGTCATACATACACCAAATTCCTAAACACCTTCCTTCATGGACCTGGCTCCATCTAAACAAACAGCTCATTATGAAGTAGAAGTGCTGTGAACAACCATGCGTAAGAAAATGTCCCACTTCACTGCTGCTGTTGAAAATGGCCCCGGGCAACAGTTCAGACGTCTAAGACAGGAAATTCAACCCTGACTGTTATGTGTGCTCACTGAAATGGTGTTGGTGTTTTGACTGATGGCTCAGAAAACATGACTGAGGCTTTAACTGGCTTAGGTAAGGAGAGGTTACATTCTGAGAAAAATATCAGAGGTATCAGTGATGGATCCAAGCACAGTGGGGCAATAGAACTGCAACAAATACTAGAAAATCTTCAACAAATTAAAACATTTGAATACAGAAAAGCTAACGGAGTAGCATGTTTACCATTTTTTTGCAAACAATCTTATTTATTTGTTTATTAGGCCAAATGCTATTTTATCTCCAGAAACTCATGCTCCACTAATAAGTTTTATTTTAGTGACCCATTTGCTTACAGGAGTTGAGCAAAAAAGAAACTAAATAAAAAAAAACAGCTCAATAGCCTGTGCAGTGTTGGGGAGAATCCATCAGTTTTGTTATGTTTCAAATTAAGAAAATAATTCATTAGTAATGTTTTGTAGTCATTTAGTTCAATTTAACTTAAATAATACAGAAAAGCAAATAAATGCATAGAACTTGTGTAATAATACAAAAGAAAAACTATGGACTTACATTATTAGTATTATTGTTGTTTTAGTTTTTTTTTTACTTTAGACAACAACTGCACAAATAAAGGGTACAAAATCTGTATTTTTTTCATTTAGAAATTCAAGTGAAACATGGGATTGTCTTTTTCTTACAGTATATTTGAATATTCAAGATAATGATTCAATAGAACATCAGTATAAAAACATTATACTGTATTTGATTAGCCAGAAAAATAAATACAATGTTTAATTAATAATAATTATTAGGAAACTGCTAACTGCTTAGACACAAAAGAAATCGCTGCAACGCCATAAAACTGAGCATGAGCCACTGAGGGAAGGATTTTTTTCCAAAACTTTCCTAGCACTCAGGATATGAGAGTATAAGTACATAAAGCCTGTCAGTTTTGAAGCTAAATCTCGCATGACATTTTCCCCCAAACAGCATCACAGTCCCTGAATCCCTGGGACTGGCCTGGTGCCGGAAGGGAGTTTCATAGATGCTGTTAATCAGAACTGATACTGAATGAACTAAACAAAATGTAATATTTTGTTAATAATGAATGTGCTTTTAATTATAAAGTCATGAAGCCAAAACAGAGAGACTCAGTCGAAGCTTCAATCCACAGAAAATCAATCTTAACCAGGACACAACACACAACTGTAACTGTTGATTATAACACAAACTGAACACTTCACTGTACCTCACCTGCCTCTCTACCTCACTGTACCTCACCTGTCTCTCTACCTCACTGTACCTCACCTGCCTCTCTACCTCTCTGTACCTCACCTGCCTCTCTACCTCACTGTACCTCACCTGACTCTCTACCTCACTGTACCTCACCTGACTCTCTACCTCACTGTACCCCACCTGCCTCTCTACTTCACTGTACCTCACCTGACTCTCTACCTCACTGTACCCCACCTGCCTCTC